>NC_069428.1:48155863-48210685 GCF_026875155.1 Cherax quadricarinatus | reverse complement strand
GGGGAATACTGCCACCAACACCTTTTTTTAACTTTCCCCCTTGCTCCAGTACTGCCACCAACACCTTTTAAACATTCCCGGCTCCATCAGCCCCAACCCATTTAAACATTCACGGGGCTCCAAAGTACTGCCACCAACACCATGTTAACATTCCGGCTGCCAAGTACGCCCCAACACCATGTTAACACCCTTTGCTACCAAGGTACGCCACCAACACCATGTTAAAACATTCCCGGGCCCCAAGTCTGAACCAAACATTTTTAAAAATAAGGCTACCAATACTCCCCACCAACACCGTTAACATTCCCTGGCTCCAAATACTGCCACCACACCATGTTAACATTCCCTGGTTCCAAGTACTGCACCAACACCATGTTTAAATTCCCTGGCTCCAAAAGTACGCACCAAACCATGTTAACTTCCCCTGGTTACAAGTATGCCCCCAAAACACCATTTTAACACCCCTGGCTGCCAAGTCCCACCAAAAAACCATGTTAACATTCTTGGCTGCCAATACTGCCACCACCCATTTAAACTTTCCCCTGGCTCCAAGTACGCCAAACACCATTTAACATTCACTGGCTGCCAAGTCGCCCCAACCCCATGTTAACATTCCTTGGTCCAATTCTGCCACCAAACCCCTTTAACATTCCCCCTTGCAAAAATTCCACCAAACAACCCATTTTAAACATTCCTGGCTGCCAATCGCCCCCAAAACACCTGTTAAAATTCCTGGCTCCCAAAATCTGCCCCCAAACCCATGTTAAACATTCCCTGCTCCAAGTCTGCCACCAACCCATGTTAAATTCCCTGGGCCAAGTACTGCCACCAACCCCATATTAACATCCTGGGCTCCAAGTCGCCACCAACACATTTAACTTTCCCGGGTCCAGAACCCCACCAAACCATTTTTAACTTTCCTGGCGAAATTTCTGCCACCAACACCATTTAACTTTCCCCGGGGTACCAAGTTACGCCACAAAACACCTGTTAACACCCTTGCCCCAATACTGCCCCAACACCATGTTAACTTTCCCCTGGCTCCAAGTACTGCCACCAAAAACATTTAAACATTCCCTGGCTCCCAAGTACACCACCAACACCCATTTTTAACATTCCTGGCTGCCAAGAAAGCCACCAACCCAGTAACTTTCCTTTTTTTCCAAATTCCAACAAAAATGAAAATTCCCCTGGGCTCCAAAAACCCCCACCAAAAAACCATTTTTTAAATTTCCTGGTAAAGTACAGCCCCAAACACCATTTTAACTTTCCTTTGGCGGGCCAAAGATGCCACCAAACCATGTTAATTCCCCTGGCTCCCAAAAGTACTGCACCAACAAAAATTAAAAATTCCCGGCTCCAAGTATGCCCCCAAACACCAGTTAACTTTCCCTGCGAAAGTACTCCCACCAACAAATGTTAACATTCCCCTGCTCCAGTCTGCCCACCAACACCATTTAAACATTTTGGCTCCAATAGCCCCCCAAACACCTTTTAAAAATTCCCTTTGCTACCAAGTACTGCCACCAAAAACCATGTTAAAAACCCCGGGCTGCCAAGTCGCACCAAAACCTTTTAACTTCCCCTTGTTCCAAATACGACAAACTGTTAACTTTTCCCTGGCTGCCAAGTACCCCACCACACCATTTAACATAATGGCTGCCAAGTACGCCACCAACACCTGTTAAATTCCCTGGTTTCCAAAGCGCCACCAACCCCATTTAACATTCCTGGTGCCAATTCCCCCAAAAACACCATTTCTTTCCTGGCACCAAAGTACGCCACCAACACCATTTTAAATTCCGGGCTCCGGGGATTTCCCCCAACCCCATGTTAAATTCCTCTGCAAGTACTGCCACCAAAAACATTTTTAACTTCCCTGGCTCCAAGTATTTCCCCCAACCCCCAGTTAACATTCCCCTGGCTCCAATACTCCCCCAAAACACAATTAAAAAACTCCCTGGCTGCCAGTACTGCCCCCAACACCTTAACATTCCCTGGGAAAGTACTCCACCACACCATGAAACACCCCCGGCTCCATTTACGCCCCAACACCATGTTAACACCCCCGGGCTGAAGTACTGCCACCAACACCATTTTAAAAATTCCCTGGCTAAAGTACTCCCCACCAACCAGTAACATTCCCTGGCTCCCAAAGTATGCCAAAAAAACCCCATGTTACATTCCCTGGCTCCAAGTACTGCCACCAACACCTTTTTAAACTTCCTGGCTCCCTTACTGCCCCAACACCATGAAAAATTCCTGGCTGCAAGTACCCACCAACACATTTAACTTTCCCCTTTCCCCTACCAATTTACTTGGGCCCAAAAAACCAGTTAACTTTTCCCTGGCTCCCAAGTTGCCACAACACCTTTTTTACATTCCCTGGCTCCCAATACTGCACCAACACCTGTTAAAATTCCCTGGCTAGTACTGCCACCAACACCAGTTAACATTCCTTGCTCCCATACTGCCACAAAAATTTAACATCCCCTGGCTGAAAAGTACTGCCACCAACAATTTTAACTTCCCTGGCTAAAAGTACCCCACCAACAAGTTTAAAAACCCCTGGCTCCCCAAGTCCGCCAACAACCTGAAAACATTCCCTGCTGCCAATTCTGCCACCAAACCGTTAACATCCCTGGTAAAGAAAACCCATCAACACCATTTTAACAACCCTGGTTTGTGTAATCCCCCAAAACCTGTTAACTTCCTGGCTAAATTTAGCCCTCACCTTTTAAACACGGGCTCCCAAGACGCCACCAAAATGAACATTCCCGGGCTGGCCAAGTACAGCCCCAATTTACATTCCGGGGCTCCAAGACTGCCACCAACACCATGTTAACTTCCTGGCGCCAAGTACCCCACCAACACCATTTTAAAATTTCCCCTTGCTCCAATACTGCCCCAACCCGTTAAAAATTCCCCTGCTCCCAAGACGCCACCACCCCATGTTAACTTTCCTGGCTCCCCATACTGCCACCAACACCATTTAACACCCCCGGGGCGCCAAGTACTGCCACCACCACAATTTAACTTTCCCTTTTCTCCAAGAAATTGCCCCCAACCCTTTTTTTAAACATTCCTTCCCAATACTGAAACCAAACTTTGTTAAAAAACCCCCCTGGCACCAAGTACTCCCACCAACCCAGTTAACTTTCCCGGCCCAGTCTGCCACCAACCCTTTTTCTCCCTGGCTCCAAGTACTGCCACCAACCCCATTTTAAATTTCCCCTGTCCAAAGTACCTACCAACACCATTAACTTTCCTTTTTTCCAAATTTTCTCCCACCAACACATTTAACTTTCCCTGGCTCAAGTACGCACCAACCCATGTTAACATTCAGGGCTCCAAAGCCCCCAACACCATGTTAACTTTCCCTTTGGCTGAAGTACTGCCACCAACACCATTTTAAAACATTCCTGGCTCCCAAGAATTTCCACCAACACCATGTTAACATTCACTGCTGCCAAGTACTGCCCCCAAACACCATGTTAACATTCCTGGCTGCCAAGTACTGCCACCAACACCATGTTAACATTCCCTGGCTACCAAGTACTGCCACCAACACCATGTTAACATTCCCTGGCTGCCAAGTACTGCCACCAACACCATGTTAACATTCCCTGGCTAACAAGTACTGCCACCAACACCATGTTAACATTCCCTGGCTGCCAAGTCCTGCCACCAACACCATGTAACATTCCCTGGCTGCCAATTTACTGCCACCAACAAAATGTTAAATTCCTGGCTGCCAAGTACTGCCCCCAAACATGTTAACATTCCCTTTGGCTCCAAGTACTGCACCAACACCATTTAACATTCCCTGGCTCCCAAGTACGCCACCAACAACCATGTTAACATTCCCTGGTGCCAAGTACTGCCACCAACACCATTTTAAACATTCCCTGGCTGCCAAGTACTGCCACCAACACCATATTAACATTCCCGGGCTACCAGTACTGCCACCAACACCATGTTAACCTTTTCCCTGGCTGCCAAGTACGGGCCAACCAACAATGTTAAAAATCCCTGGCTCCAAGTACTGCCACCAAAAAACCATGTTAACATTCCCTGGCTACCAAGTACTGCCACCAACACCATGTTAACATTCCCTGGCTCCAGTACTCCCAAACCAAACACCATGTTAACATTCCCTGGCTCCAAGTACCCCACCCAAAACCATGTAACTTCACGGGTTCCAAGTACTGCCACCAACACCATGTTAACATTCACTGGCTGCCAAGTACACCCACCAACACCAGTTAACATTCCTTGGCTGCCAAGTACTGCCCCCAACACCATGTTAACATTCACTGGCTGCCAGTACAGCCACCAACACCATGTTAAAATTCCTGCTCCCAAAGTACGCCCCCAACACCATGTTAAAATTCCCTGGCTGCCAAGTACGCCACCACACCATGTTAACATCCTGCCTGCCAAAAATTACACCAAACCATTTAACATTCACTGCTGCCAAGTACTGCCCCAACACCTTGTTAACATTCCCTGCTAAAGTACTTCCACCAACCCCTGTTAACATCCCGGGCTCCAGTACTGCCCCCAAAACCCCAAGTAACATTCCGCTCCAAGTACTGCCACCACCCATATTAACTCCCTGGCTGCCAGTCCCTGCCACCAACAACCATGTTAACATTCCCTGTTTCCAATACTGCCCCCAAACACCATGTTAACATTCCTGGCCTTTTCCAATTTCTGCCACCAACACCATTTAACATTCCCTGGCTACCAGTACTGCCACCAACACCAGTTAACATTCCTGCTTACCAAGTTACTGCCCCCAAACCCCATGTTACATTCCCTGGCTGCAAGTACTGCCACCAACACCATGTTAACATTCCCGGGCTACAAAGTACTCCACCAACACCATTTAACATTCCCTGGCTGCCAAGAAACGCCACCAACACCATGTTAACTTTCCCGGGGGCCCAAGTTTACCACCAACACCATGTTAACATTCCTGGCTGCCAAGTACGCCACCAACACCATGTTAACATTCCTGGCTAAAGTACAGCCACCACACCATTTTAACATTCCTGGCTCCAAGTATGCCACCAACACCATGTTAACATTCCCGGGTCCAAAGGTACTGCACCAACACCAATTAACTTTTCCCCTTTGTTTCCAAGTACTCCCACCAACACCATGTTAACATTCCCTGGCTGCCAAGTACTCCCAACCAACCCCAATGTTAACATTCCCTGGCTAAAAAGTACTGCCAAAACACCATTTAACATTCCTGGCTGCCAAGTCCTCCCACCAACCCATTTTATAACTTCCCCTGGCTCCAAGTACTGCCACCAACACCATGTTAAAACATTCCCTGGCTCCAAGTACTCCCACCAACACCATGTTAACATTCCCTGGCTCCAAGTACTGCCACCAACACATGTTAAATTCCCGGCTCCAATACTGCCACCAACACCTTTTAACATTCCCTGGCTCCAAGTACTGCCACCAACACCAGTTAACATTCCCTGGCTTGCCAGTACAGCCCCCAAAACACCATGTTAACATTCCTGGCTGAAGTACTGCCACCAACACCATGTTAACTTTCCCCTGGCTCCAAGTACTGCCACCAACACCATGTAACATTCCCTGGCTGCCAAGTACTCCCAAACCAACAAAATGTTAACATTCCCTGGCTACCAAGTACTGCCACCAACACCATTTTAACATTCCCTGGCTCCAAGTACTGCCACCAACCCATGTTAACATTCCCTGGCTGATGTACGCCCCCAAAACACCATGTTAACATTCCCTTGCTACCAAGTACTGCCAACAACACCATGTTAACATTCCCTGGCTGCCAAGTACTGCCACCAACACCATTTAACTTCCTGGCTACCAGTACGCCACCAACCCATGTAACATTCCCTAGTGCCAGTACCGCCACCAACACCATTTTAAACATTCCCTGGCTCCAAGTACTGCCACCAAAACACCATGTTAAATTCCGGGCTGCCAATCTGCCACCAACACCATGTAACATTTCCTGCTACCAAGTACTGCCACCAACACCATGTTAACATTCCCTGGCTGCCAAGTACAGCCACCAACACCATGTTAACATTCACTGGCTGCCAAGTACTGCCACCAACACCATGTTAACATTCCCTGGCTGCCAAGTACTGCCACCAACACCATGTTAACATTCCCTTGCTACCAAGTACTGCCACCAACACCATGTTAACATTCCCTGGCTGCCAAGTACTGCAACCAACATTATGTTAACATTCCCTGGCTACCAAGTACTGCCACCAACACCATGTTAACATTCCCTGGCTACCAAGTACTGCCACCAACACCATGTTAACATTCCCTGGCTACCAAGTACTGCCACCAACACCATGTTAACATTCCCTGGCTGCCAAGTACAGCTACCAACACCATGCTAACTTTCACTGGTTCCAAGTACTGCCACCAACACCATGTTAACATTCACTGGCTGCCAAGTACAGCCACCAACACCATGTTAACATTCACTTGGCTGCCAAGTACTGCCACCAACACCATGTTAACATTCACTGGCTGCCAAGTACAGCCACCAACACCATGTTAACATTCACTGGCTGCCAAGTACAGCCCCCAACACCATGTTAACATTCCTTGGCTGCCAAGTACTGCCACCAACACCATGTTAACATTCACTGGCTGCCAAGAACTTCCACCAACACCATGTTAACATTCACTAGCTGCCAAGTACTGCCACCAACACCATGTTAACATTCCCTGGCTGCCAAGTACTGCCACCAACACCATGTTAACATTCCCTGGCTGCCAAGTACTGCCAAAAACACCATGTTAACATTCCCTGGCTGCCATGTACTGCACCAACACCATCTTAACATTCTCTGGCTGCCAAGTACTACCACCAACACCATGCTAACATTCCCTGGCTACCAAGTACTGCCACCAACACCATGTTAACAATCCCTGGCTGCCAAGTACTGCCACCAACACCATGTTAACATTCCCTGGCTAAAAAGTACTGCCACCAACAGAATGTTAAACATTCCCTGGCTGCCAAGTACTGCCACCAAAACATGTTAACATTCCCTGGCTGCCAAGTACTGCCACCAACACCATGTTAACATTCCCTGGCTACCATGTACTGCCTCCAACACCATGTTAACATTCCCTGGCTGCCAAGTACTGCCACCAACACCATGTTAACATTCCCTGGCTACCAAGTACTGCCACCAACACCATGTTAACATTCCCTGGCTGCCAAGTCCTGCCACCAACACTATGTTAACATTCCCTGGCTGCCAAGTACTGCCACCAACACCATGTTAACATTCCCTGGCTACCAAGTACTGACCACCAACACCATGTTAACATTCCCTGGCTGCCAAGTACTGCCACCAACACCATGTTAACATTCCCTGGCTACCAAGTACTGCCACCAACACCATTTTAACATTCACTGGCTAGCAAGTACTGCCACCAACACATGTTAACATTCCCTGGCTGCCAAGTACAGCTACCAACACCATGTTAACATTCCCTGGCTGCCAAGTACTGCCACCAACACCACCATGTTAACATTCTCTGGCTGCCAAGTACTGCCACCAACACCATATTATAACGGGTTTATTTGGTAGGCTGTAGCGCGGTGTGTTAATGATAAACTTCGGAGGCTTCTTACCTTATTGTTAAGTCGTAGGTGGCTTACACAGACTTGTGTGTTTGTGCCCGTGGCCCGGGCAGGGCCATCCCACGAGAGAGAGCTGTGAGTACTTGTGTGTTGCTGCTAGGCCGCTGTGTGAGTGAGGGTGAGGCAAGTCTGGGCAGGCTGGCGTGCCCACCGGGAGGCCTGGCTACAGAGGAACAGCACCTGAGTGGCACGAAATATGAACCAAGCTGGCAGACAGCATGGGCTGTCTGTGCAGACAGTACAGGCTGTCTTCAATATTAACATTCCCTGGCTGCCAAGTACTGCCACCAACACCATGTTAACATTCACTGGCTGCCAAGTACAGGCACCAACACCATGTTAACATTCCCTGGCTGCCAAGTACTGCAACCAACACCATGTTAACATTCACTGGCTGCCAAGAACTGCCACCAACACCATGTTAACATTCACTGGCTGCCAAGTACTGCCACCAACACCATGTTACCATTCCCTGGCTGCCAAGTACTGCCACCAACACCATGTTAACATTCCCTGGCTGCCAAGTACTGCCACCAACGCCATGTTAACATTCTCTGGCTGCCAAGTACTGCCACCAACACCATGTTACCATTCCCTGGCTGCCAAGTACTGCCACCAACACCATGTTAACATTCCCTGGCTGCCAAGTACTGCCACCAACACCATATTAACATACCCTGGCTGCCAAGTACTGCCACCAACACCATGTTAACATTCCCTGATTACCATGTACTCCCAACAACACCATGTTAACATTCCCTGGCTGCCAAGTTCTGCCACCAACACCATTTTAACATTCTTTGGCTACCAAGTACTGTCACCAACACCATGTTAACATTCCTTGGCTACCAAGTACTGCCACCAACACCATGTTAACATTCCCTGGCTGCTAAGTACTGCCACCAACAACATGTTAACATTCCCTGGCTACCAAGTACTGCCACCAACACCATGTTAACATTCCCTGGCTGCCAAGTACAGCCACCAACACCATGCTAACTTTCACTGGTTCCAAGTATTGCCACCAACACCATGTTAACATTCACTGGCTGCCAAGTACAGCCACCAACACCATGTTAACATTCACTGGCTGCCAAGTACAGCCACCAGCACCATGTTAACATTCACTGGCTGTCAAGTACAGCCACCAACACCATGTTAACATTCACTGGCTGCAAGTACTGCCACAAACACCAAATTAACATTCCCTGGCTGCCAAGTACTGCCACCAACACCATGTTAACATTCCCTGGCTGCTAAGTACTGCCACCAACACAATGTTAACATTCCCTGGCTGCCATGTACTGCACCAACACCATCTTAACATTCTCTGGCTGCAAGTACTGCCACCAACACCATGTTAACAATCCCTGGCTGCCAAGTACTGCCACCAACACCATGTTAACAATCCCTGATTGCCAAGTACTGCCACCAACACCATGTTAACATTCCCTGGCTACCAAGTACTGCCACCAACACAATGTTAACATTCCCTGGCTGCCAAGTACTGCCACCAACACCATGTTAACATTCCATGGCTGCCAAGTACTGCCACCAACACCATGTTAACATTCCCTGGCTACCATGTACTGCCTCCAACACCATGTTAACATTCCCTGGCTGTTAAGTACTGCCACCAACACCATGTTAACATTCCCTGGCTACCAAGTACTGCCACCAACACCATGTTAACATTCCCTGGCTGCCAAGTACTGCCACCAACACCATGTTAACATTCCCTGGCTGCCAAGTACTGCCACCAACACCATGTTAACATTCCCTGGCTACCAAGTACTGCCACCAACACCATGTTAACATTCCCTGGCTGCCAAGTACTGCCACCAACACCATGTTAACATTCCCTGGCTACCAAGTACTGCCACCAACACCATTTAACATTCCTGGACTACCAAGTACTGCCACCAACACCATGTTAACATTTCTGGTTCCAAGTATGCCACCAACACATGTTAACATTCCTGGCGGGCCCTGTACGCACCAACACCATCTTAACATTCTCTGGCTGCCAAGTACTGCCACCAACACCATGTTAAAAATCCCTGGCTGCCAAGTACTGCCACCAACACCATGTTAACATTCCTGGCTACCAAGTACTTCACCAACACAATTAACATTCCCTGGCTGCCAATACTGCCACCAACCATGTTACATTCCCTGGCTGCCAATACTGCCACCAACCCCATGTTTCATTCCCTGGGTCCATGTATCCCCAACACCATTTAACATTCCCCTGGGTGAAAATCTCCCCAAAACCATGTAACATTCCCCCGGCTCCAAGACTGCCCCAACCCATGTTAACATTCCCCCCGGCTGCCAATCCCGCCACAAAAAACCATGTTAACATTCCCTGGCTCCAAGTACGCCACCCAAAACCATGTTAACATTCCCCGGCTCCAAATACTGCCCCCAACACCCCGTTAACTTCCCTGGGTGAAGTACGCCCCCCAACACCATGTTAACATTCCCTGGCTAAAATACTGCCCCAACACCATTTAAATTCCCTGGCTAAAATAAAGCCACCAAACCATTTTAAAATTTCCCGGCTCCAAATCTCCACCAACACCAGTTAACATTCCCCGGGGCCAATTCGCCCCCAACCCATTTAACTTCCGGTGCCAAGTCTGCCACCCAAAACCCTGTTAATTCCCTGGCTCCCAAATACTGCCACCCAAAACCATGTTAACTTCCTGGCTGCCAAATAACTGCCACCAACACATGTTAAAATTCCTGGGCCCAAATACTTCCACCCAAACCCTTTTAAAATTCCCTGGGACCAAACTGCCACCAACACCATGTTAACATTCCCTGGCCCCACCATACTGCCACCAAAACCCATGTTAACATTCCCTGGCTGCAAGTACTGCCACCAACAACAGTTAACATTCCCTGGCCCAAATACGCCACCAAACCATGTTTAAAATTCCCCGCGCCAAGTACGCCACCAACACCATGTAACTTTCCTGGTTCCAATACCTGCCACCAAACATGTTAACATTCCCTGGCTCCAAGTACGCCCCCAACACCATGTTAACATTCTTGGCTGCCAAGTATTGCCACCCAAAACATGTTAACATTCCCCTTCTCCAAGACTTCCACCAACACCATTTAACATTCCTGGCTGCCAGTACGCCACCAACACCATGTTTAAAATTCCTGGTCCAAGATGCCCCCAACCCATGTTTTAAAATTCCCTGGTCCCAAATAGGCCACCAAACAAAGTTTAAAATTTCCCCGGCTGCCAGTACGCCCCCAACACCATTTAACATAAACCCGGCTGCCAAGTACGCCACCAACACCATGTTAAAATTCCCTGGGGGGTACCCAAAAGTACTGCCACCCCAAAACCATGTTTTAAAATTCCTGGCTGCCAAGTTCTGCACCCAAAACCCCAAATTAACCCCTGGCTCCAATACTGCCACCAAAACCCTGTTTAACATTCCTGGCTCCATACGCCTCCAACACTTTTAACATTCCCTGCTCAAGTACTGCACCCAAAAACATTTAACATTTCCCGGCTCCAATACTCCCAACACCTGGTTTTAAAATTCCCCGGCTCCCAAAAAAGCCACCAACCCAGTTTTAAAATTTTATGGTTTCCCGATTTCCCCCAACACCATTTAACTTCCTGGGGCCCTTTGCCACCAACACCAAAGTTAAAATTCCTGGGTAAAGTACGCCACCAAACCCTGTTAACTTCCTTGGGTGCCAAGTATGCCACCAACACCATGTTAAATTCCCCCGGCTCCCGTACTGTCCCAACCCCCAAATTTTAAAATTCCCTGGCTGAAATACTGCCACCAACCCATGTTAACATTCCTGGGGCCCCAAATACTGCCCCCAAAACCCCTGTTAACATTCCCGGCTGCCATTTTTCCCCCCCCAAAACCCAATTCTTCCCTCGGCTCCAAGTACGGCCCCAACACCATTTAACATTCCCTGACCCAAATACTGCACCAACACCATGTTAACAATCCCTGGCTGCCAAGTACGCCACCAACACCATTTAACATCCTGGCTCCAATTCTGCCCCCCAAAACCAAGTTAACTCCCTCTGCCAAGTACTGCCACCAACCCATGTTAACATTCCCTGGCTGCAAATACTGCCACCAACCCATGTTAACATTCCCGGCTCCCAATCGCCCCAACACCATTTAACATTCCCCGGCTTTAAGTACGGGCCCCAAAACCCTGTTAACTTCCTGCACCAAAATACGCCACCAACAACCATGTAACATTCCCTGGGGCAAGTACTGCCAAAAAACACCCCTGTTAACATTTCCCTGGCTACCAAGTACTGCCACCCAAACCCCATTTTTTAACATTCCGGGACCAATACGCCCCCCAAAACCGTTAAAATTTTCCCCGGTCTACCCACCAACACCATGTTTAAAATTCCTTTGCTCCAAGTACGCCACCAAACCATTTAACATTCCCTGGGTGCCAAGTATTTCCACAACACCCTTTTTAAAATTCACTGGGCCCCAAAAAAAGGGGCCCCCCACCTGTAACATTCCCTGGCTGCCAGGGACGCCACCAACACCTTTTTTAAAACCCCTTGTCCCGTACTGCCACCAAACCATTTAACATTCCTGGGTCCAGTTCCCCCAACACCTGTTAAATCCCCGGGCCCAAGTATGCCCCAACACCATTTAAAATTCCCTGGCTGCCATTTTTTGCCCCACACCTGTTAACATTCCGGCTGCCAAATATCCCCCCAAAACCATGTTAACTTTCCCTGGCTACCAAATACTGCCACAAAACCCCGTTAAATTCCCCGGCTTTTCCAAATACCCACCAACAATTAACATTTTTCCCGGGTCCAATATGCCCAACACCATTTTTAAAATTCCTGGTACCAAGTACTGCCACCAACACCATTTAACATTCCCTGGCTGCCAAGTCGCACCAACACCTGTTAACATTCCTTTGGGTCCCAATTCTGCCCCCCAAAACCATGTTAACATTCCCCGGGCCAAGTACTGCCACCAACACCTTTAAAATTCCCCTTTCTAATTCGCCCCAACACCCTGTTTAAAATTCCCTGGCTCCAAGTAAACCCCCAACCCATGTTTCATTTTCCTGGCGCCCAAATACGCCCCAAAACCCCTGTAACATTTCCCCGGTCCAAGTATGCCACCAAAAACCCCGTTAACATTTCCCTTTCCAAGCGCCACCAACACCAGTTAACATTCCCCTGCCAAGTACGCAAACCCAACCCTTTTTTAACAATCTTTGGCCCCGCGCCACCAACCATGTTAACATTCCTGGCTCCAAATATGCCACCCAAACCCCTGTTAACTTCCCTGGCTAAAAAACTCAACCAAAAACCCCTGTTAACATTCCCTGGCTGCCAAGTAAGCCCACCAACACCCTGTAACTTCACTGGTTTCAAATACGCCCCAACCCATTTAAAAATTCACTGGGGCCCAAATACGCCACCAACACCATGTTAAAAATTTTTGGCTGCCAAGTACTGCCCCCCCAACACCATTTTTTAAAATTCACTGGCTGCCAAAACCCACCAACACCATGTTTAAAATTCCGGCGCCAAGTACGCCCCCCAAAACCATGTTAAAATTCCCCGGCCCGCCAAGTACTGCCACCAACCCATTTAAATTCCTGCCCGCCCAAAAAATTTTCCCCCAAACCTGTTAACATTTCCCGGTCCAAATACTCCACCAACCCAGTTAACATTCCCCGGCTGCCAATATCCCCAAACCCCCATTTAACATTTCCCTGCTAAAATACTGCCACCCAAAAAATGTTAACATTCCCTGGTTTCCCGTACTGCCCCCAAAACCCCTTTAACTTCCCTCTGCCAAGTTGCCCCAAACCATTTAACATTCCCTGGTTTTCCAACTGCCCCCAACACCAGTTAACTTCCTGGCTCCAATTCTGCCCCAAACCATTTAACTTTTTCCCGGTCCAAGTACTGCCCAACAACCCCGTTAAATTCCCCCGCAAACCCAAATACTGCCCCAACACCTTTAACTTCCCTGGGGTGCCAAGTACGCCACCAACAACATGTTTAAAATTTTCCCGGGGCCAAATATCCACCAACACCAGTTAACATTCCCCCGGCTGCCCAAACACCCCCCAAACCCTGTAAATTTTAGGTTCCAAGTTTGCCACGACAATGTTAACTTCATGGCTGCCAAGTACAGCCCCCCAACACCCTGTTAAATTCCTGGCAAGAGTGCCACAAACATGTTAACATTCCTTTGGGTGCCAAGATCCCCAACACCATGAACATTCCTGGCTGCCAGTATGCACCAACCCAAATTAACATTCCCCCGGGTGCCAAGTCTGCCCCCAACACCAGTTAAAACCCCGCTCAAATATGCCACCAAACAATGTTAACAAACCCCGCGCCTGTACTGCCCAACACTTTTAAAAAATTCTCTGGTGCCAAGTACTCCACCCACCCACCCTGTTAACATTTCCCCCCTTTTTACCGACTGCCACCAACCCATGTTAACAATCCTGGGGCAAGTAGCCACCAACACCATGTTAACATTCCCTTGGGTCCAAGTACGCCACCAAAAACATGTTAAAATTTTTCCCCGGTCCAAAATATTTTCCACCCAAAACCCTTAAACTTAAATGGCTGCCAGTACGCCACCAACACCAAAGTTAACATTCCCTGGTCCAAGTACGCCACCCCACCATGTTTAAAATTCCGGGGTGCCAAATTCGCCACCAACACCATTTTAAAAATTCCGGCTCCAAGTATGCCCCCCCTTTTAACATTCCTGGCTCCAAAACTCCCACCAACACCAGTTAAACATTCCCTGGCTGCAAGTATGCCACCCAAAAACATTTTTTCATTCCCCGGCTCCCTACTCCCCCAACACCCTGTTAACATTCCCCCGGTCCAAGTACTGCCACCAACACAAGTTTAAACCCTGGGTGCCAAGTACTGCCACCAACACCCTTTAAATTTTCCCGGCTGAAAATACTGCCACCAACACCATGTTAAAATTTTCCCCCTCCAGTACGCCCCAAAACCCTGTTTAAAATTCCCTGGGTTTAAAAATTTTCCACCAAAACCCTTTTTAAAATTCCTGGCCCCAAATATGCCCCCAAACCATGTTAAAATTTTCCCGGCTCCAAGTATGCCAACAACCCCATGTTAATTCCCCGGTCCAAGTACTCCACCAAAAACCATTTTTCATTCCTGGGTACCAGTACTGCCCCAACACCATGTTAAATTCCCGGGTGAATACGCCACCAACACCATGTTAACATTCCCTTTTACCAAAACTGCCACCACACCATGTTAACATTCCCCGGCTGCCAAGTCTGCCCCAACACCATTTTAAAATTCCTGGCTCCAGTCGGGCCCCCAAAAACCTGTTTTAAAATCCCTGGGCTCCAGTCTGCCACCAACACCATGTTTAAAATTCCCTTTCCAAAACTGCCCCCAACACCAAGTTAACATTCCTGGGGCTCCAATACTGCCACCAAAACAAATTTTAACTTCCCTGGCACAAGTACGCCACCAAAACCCTTTTAAAATTCCTGGCTCCGCCCGCCCCAACCCAGTTTAAAATTCCCTGGTGCCAAAATACGCCACCCAAACCTGTTAACATTCCCTGGGTCCAAGTCTGCCACAACACCCGTTAACTTTCCCCCGGCGCCCGTACTGCCCCAAAACATGTTAACATTCCCTGGGTCCAAGTACTGCCAAAACACCATTTTTAACATTCCTGGCTCCAAATACTGCCACCAAACACCTGTTAAATTTCCCTGGCTGCCCAAATACAGCCACCAAAAAAACCCGTTAAAAATTCCCCGGTCCAATCTGCCACCAACACCCGTTAACATTCCCGGGTCCAAGTACTGCCACCAACACCATGTTAACATTCCCTTGCTACCCAAATACGCCACCAACACCATGTTAACATTCCCGGCCCAAGTACGCCCCCAAACCCCTTTTAACATTCACTGGGGCCCAATAAGCCACCAAAAACCATGTTAACATTCCCTGGCTGAAAAGTTTTTCCCCCCAACAACATGTTAACTTCCGGGGCTGCCAAGTCTGCCCACCAAAAAATGTTAACATTCATGGCCCAATACTGCCCCCCAACAACATTTTAAAACATTCACTGGCTGCCAAAGTCTCCACCAACCAACAGTTAACTTCCCGGGTCCAAGTCTGCACCAAAACATTTACATTCATGGCTGCCAAGTGCTGCCACCAACAACATGTTAACATTCACTGGCTGCCAAGTGCTGCCACCAACACCATGTTAACATTCCCTGGCTGCCAAGTACTGTCACCAACAACATGTTAACATTCACTGGCTGCCAAGTACTGCCACCAACAACATGTTAACATTCACTGGCTGCCAAGTACTGCCACCAACAACATGTTAACATTCACTGGCTGCCAAGTACATGTCACCAACAACATGTTAACATTCCTGGCTGCCAAGTACTGTCACCAACAACATGTTAACATTCACTTGGCGCCAAGTACTGCCACCAACAACATGTTAACATTCACTGGCTGCCAAGTACTGCCACCAACAACATGTTAACATTCACTGGCTGCCAAGTACTGTCACCAACAACATGTTAACATTCCCTGGCTGCCAAGTACTGTCACCAACAACATGTTAACATTCACTGGCTGCCAAGTACTGCCACCAACAACATGTTAACATTCACTGGCTGCCAAGTACTGCCACCAACAACATGTTAACATTCACTGGCTGCCAAGTGCTGCCACCAACAACATGTTAACATTCACTGGCTGCAGACTGAAACTGATAATTTTCTTCTCTATGAATATATAAAAATCATACCAAGTAATTCATTTGAACTTCAGGGAAGTTGAATATATTTTAACAGTACTAAAATAAACTCCATATCTTGTATTATTTTATTTTTAATAATTAATATACAGTTATATATTTTTTTAATTTTTCTAAAACTTCCCAAGGCGAGTGATAATTATTTTATTTGTCAGTTAGATCACTGCTGAAGATCCAAATTTATGAGACTTATTTCCTTAAGTTTTAAAATAAATTAACATTGGAGTGTATGAGGGTTTCCTCAGTCTAAAACTATAGCTGGGTGCAATCTAGCAATCTGAGGGAGGAAGGGTTAGAACCCATGGCAAGTTAGTGGTAAAACTCCAGGTCATTGCGTAAGCCACTGCGCCAGCTGGCTACAATAAGATTCATCCAACTAGGTATATTTATACACCATAGAGAAGTTATCATGGGTCCCACTGTGACATAGTTGGATGAATCTTACGGTAGCCAGCTGGCTCTGTGGCTTATGCACTGGCTTGGAGTTTTGCGACTCACTATCAATAGGTTCAAGCTCCACCCGTTCTGTGGTTTGTTTACAGTCGTGTTATAAGGATGTCGTTAGTCAGTCTTTGCTAGCTCCTGGCTACGTAACTCCGGCACAATTGTTTAGTAAACTCGCGCTGTGCTTTGTGAAATTTAATAACAAAAATATATTGAATGAAATACCCGAGCAGTCATATGGAGAACACCAGAGCAACACTATGATGGACACAACCGTCAGTTATACACTAGATAACATTTACCACATTTATTAAGTAACTTGAATGTAATAATGTCGGTAGAATTACAGATCATATGTTAGGTAAAAGGACACAAGCGCAACTAATGTGACATGAAATGTCACATTAGTTCCACTTGTGTCCTTTTACACTGACGTTGAGGTGTACGTACAGAGATGGACGTTTCCGGCGAGAAAAAGGTCTGGGCTGAAATGTGAACTGATGTAAAATGTGAGAAGTGTGAATGGATAGGAATTAAGTGTAACATTTTAAGAAGTTCTTCCTGTACTGGAAAAATATAAGTGTGAACTGGTTGGTAAGGTCGACGTATCTGTTTAACCTAAGTTGTGGCAGCCACAAGATGCTATCCACTGTAAGTGAACCACTGTATGTGAACCACTGTAAGTGAACCACTGTAGGTGAACCACTATAAGTGAGCCACTGTAAGTGAACCACTGTAAGTGAACCACTGTAAGTGAACCACTGTAAGTGAACCACTGTAAGTGAGCCACTGTAAGTGAGCCACTGTAAGTGAACCACTGTAAGTGAACCACTGTAAGTGAACCACTGTAAGTGAACCACTGTAATTGAGCCACTGTAATTGAACCACTGTAAGTGAACCACTGTAAGTGAGCCACTGTAAGTGAACCACTGTAAGTGAACCACTGTAAGTGAGCCACTGTAAGTGAGCCAATGTAAATGAACCACTCACCTAATTGTACTCACCTAATTGTGGTTGTAGGGGTCGAGACTCAGCTCCTGATCCCTCCTCTTGGCTGATCGCTGCTACGTCCTCTCTCTCTCTGCTTCCAGAGCTTTGTCATACCTCGTCTTAAAGCTATGTATGGTTCCTTCCTCCACTACATCACTTGTTAGGCTATTCCACTTCCTGACGACTCTATGACTAAAGAAATACTTCCTAACATCCCTCTGACTCGTCTGAGTCTTCAGCTTCTAATTGTGACCGTTTGTTTCTGTGTCCCCTCTCTGGAACAACCTGTCTCTGTCTACCTTATCTATTCCCACAGTATTTTGTATGTCGTTATCATGTCTCCCCTGACCCGCCTGTCTTCCAATGTCGTCAGTCCGATTTCTCTCAACCTTTCTTCGTAGGACATACCCTTGAGCTCAGGAACTAGCCTTGTTGCAAACCTTTGCATTTTCTCTAATTTCTTGACGTGTTTGACCAGGTGTGGGTTCCAAACTGGTGCTGCATACTCTAGTATGGGCCTGATGAACACAGTGTACAGTGTCTTGAACGATTCCTTACTAAGGTATCGGAACGCTATTCTCAGGTTTGCCAGGCGCCCGTATGCTGCAGCAGTTATCTGGTTGATGTGTGCCTCCGAAGACATGCTCGGTGCTATGGTCACCCCAGGATCTTTCTCCTTGAGTGAGGTTTGCAATCCTTGGCCACCTAGCCTATACTCTGTCTGCGGTCTCTTTGCCCTTCTCCGATTTTCATGACTTTGCATTTGGCAGTGTTGAATTAAAAAAGCCAGTTGCTGGACCACGTGTCCAGCCTGTGCAGGTCTCTTTGAAGTCCTGCCTGGTCCTCATCTGATTTAATTCTCCTCATTAACTTCACATCATCTGCGAACAGGGACACCTCTGAATCTATCGCTTCCATCATGCCATTTATATATACCAGAAATAGCACTGGTCCTAGGACCGACCCCTGTGGGACCCCGCTCGTCACAGGTGCCCACTGTGATACCTCATCCTGTACCATGACTCGTTGTTGCCTCTCTGTCAGATATTCTCTGATCCATTGCATTGCCCTTCCTGTTAAACACGCTTGATCCTCTAGTTTCTGCACTAGTCGCTTGTGAGGAACTGTGTCGAAGGCCTTCTTGCAGTCTAAGAAAATGCAATCAACTCACCCCTCTCTCTCGTGTCACACTTCTGTAGCTTTGTCATAGAACTCCAGAAGGTTTGTGACACAGGATTTGCCTTCCATGAATCCTTGCTGGTTATCGTTTATAATCTTGTTCCGTACCAGGTGCTCCACCACTCTCCTCCTGATAATCTTCTCCATGACTTTGCATACTATACAGGTCAGTGACACTGGTCTGTAATTTAGTGCCTCTTTTCTGTCTCCTTTTTTAAAAATGGGAACTACATTTGCAGTCTTCCATACCTCAGGTAGTTGCCCAGTTTCAAGGGATGTGCTGAAGATTGTCGTTAATAGCACAAACAGTATATCTGCTACCTCCCTGAGGACCCACGGGGAGATGTTGTTCGGTCCCATTGCCTTTGAGGTATCAAGGTCACTTAGCAGCTTCTTCACCTCCTCCTCAATTGTGTGCATATCGTTCAGCACCTGTTGGTCTATTCCCTGTTGGTGTCCCCCTCTGTCCTGTCTTCACATAGTCTTTCCCGTGTCCACAGTGAATACTTCTTTAAATCTCCTGTTGAGCTCCTCGCGTACCTCTTGATCGTTTCTTGTGAGTTCCCCGCCTTCTTTCCTCAGCCTTATCACCTGATCTCTGATTGTCGTTTTTCTCCTAATGTGGCTAAACAGCAGTTTCGGGTCAGACTTGGCTTTTGATGCTATGTCATTTTCGTACTGTCGCTGGGTCTCCCTCCTTATCTATGCATATTCGTTTCTGGCTCTTCGACTGATCTTGTTTTCCTGGGTCCTTTGCCTTCTGTACCTCTTCCATTCTCTAATGCACTTAGTTTTTGCCTCCCTGCACCTTTTGGTAAACCAAGGACTCACTTTTGTCTTCCCATTGTTTCTGTTGCCCCTGGGAACAAACCTTTCCTCTGCCTCCTTGCATTTTGTTGTTACATACTCCATCATTTCATTTACTGTCTTTCCTACCATTTCTCTGTCCCACTGCACCTCCCGCAGGAAGTTCCTCATTCATGTGTATTCCCCCCTTGTATAGTTTGGCTTTTCCCATTCGACTCCTGTTACCCTCTCCACCTGTAACTCTGCTATGCAATCAAAACGCAGGACTACGTGGTCACTAGCTCCGAGGGGCCTCTCATATGTGATGTCATCAATGTCTGAGCTACTCAGGGTGAACACAAGGTCCAGTCTTGCTGGTTCATCCTCCCCTCGCTCTCTGGTAGTGTCCCTGATGTGTTGATGCATGAGGTTTTCCAGTACCACATCCATCATCTTTGCTCTCCATGTTTCAGGGCCTCCATGAGGCTCCCGGTTTTCCCAATCGATCTCCCTGTGGTTGAAATCACCCATAACCAGTAACTTTGTTCTGCACGTTTTAGCACTTTGTGCCACCTCAGCCAGTGTGTCCACTATCACTCTGTTGTTCTCATCATATTCCTCTCTTGGCCTCCTGCAGTTCTGTGGTGGGTTATACATCACATCAATGACTACCTTATGTTCCCCAGATTGAATTGTGCCTGCTATGTAGTCCCTTTCTCCAATCTCGTTCATGCCCTCCATTTCCTCGAAACTCCATCGGTTTTTATGAGCATTGCAACCCCTCCTCCCCCTCTGCTCCTTCTATCTTTCCTCAGGATCTGATATCCCGGTGGGAAGACTGCATCTGTTATTGTCTCAGTGAGTTTCGTTTCAGTGACTGCTATGATGTCTGGGGACTTCTCGTTGATTCTTTCGTGCCATTCCTCGTATTTATTTGCTATTCCATCTGTGTTTGCATACCACACTTTCAGCTTCTTGTCTATTCTGTTTCAGGTTTTTTAGCTCCTCTTCTAAGCACTTTATCTTATCATCTGCTGCTAAGACTTGTAGTCCCCACTTCCTGCTCTCTTCAGCTATCCTCGCCTCCATTACCCTGCCTAGCTCAGCTAGCTTCCTTCCCCACTCTTCCTCCATTTTTGTGAGCTCTAACTCCCAATCTTCCCTCCCAGGTTCCTCCCTCCTGGGTTCGACCTCCAGACCCCTGGGTCTCTGCCCTCTTGGATTACCCATTTCTTTTTTTCTTTTTTTTTTTACCACAGAAAGGAGCTTGTGTGTGAGAGAGAGGGAGGGAGAGAGAGAGGGAGAGAGAGAGAGGGAGAGAGGGATAATGAGTGGGGAGGGAGGGGAGTTAGGGGAGGCCAAGGGAGGGAAGGGAAGATGAATGGAAGATGTGTGTGAGGAGGGGAGAGAGAGAACAGGAGGTGGAGAGAGAAGATAGAAAGGAAGAGACAGAGATAGAGCAGAGGGAGGGGAAAGATGGAAAGAGGTGCATTTCCTTCTTAAATCGCTTGACCAAGAAAAGGCTGTGGGCCCAGACAAGTTGAGCCCAAGATTGCTGAGAAGATGTGCAGACGAGCTAGCAGCACCTCTAACTCGCATCTTTCAGCACTGCCTAGTACAGTGTAAATGGCCCTCTCTATGGAAAGAGGCAAATGTAGTCCCTGTTCACAAAAAGAAGAGCAGAGCAGAAATCAGCAACCAGTGTCACTCCTGTCAATCACTGGTAAGATCCTTGAGACAATAATCTCAAGACAAATGACAGAGTTTTTTAACTACCACTCACTATTTTGTGATCGTCAATATGCTGATCTGTTGTTAAACCTCTCCACTAAGTGGCACCAGTCACTGGATGAATCCAAAGTCAGCTGTGTGGTAGCACTGGACATTGCTGGCGCTTTCGACCGGGTGTGGCACCAGGGCCTCTTAGCAAAACTTCAAGCACTGGGAATTGCAGGTTCTACGCTGTCTCCTCAGTGATTACCTTCATGGTAGATCTCTAAGGGTAGTTCTCAATGGAACAGAATCAGCAAGACATCCTATTAGGGCAAGTGTTCCACAAGGAAGCGTGCTGGGGCCATTGTTATGGAATGTCTACTTCAGCGACCTTCTTCATCTCATCCCAGAATCACATGCATATGTCAGATGACTGTACACTGACATTCACTTATCCAAGAGAAGAAATGCCAGCTGCTCTAAGCTACATCAATCACCAGCTGAGAGCTATATCAGCTTGGGGAAATAGATGGCAAGTAACATTTGCACCTGAGAAAACGTTTGCAAATGATGATCGTCTCTAGGCACCATGATGGTAATGCTGGTGCAGTAGTAAGTATGAATGGGAGGGTGTTGGCACCTGGAGAAGAAGTTGATATCCTTGGGGTGAAATTTGACTCCAAACTAACCATGAAAAACCATGTTGTAAATCTTGCAAACAAGGCAGCCAGGAAGCTTACAGCACTTCGCGTCATCTCGCATCTACTTGACAGTAGGGATTGCAAGATTCTGTACGAGGCACAAGTACGCTCGCACCTTGAGTATGCTCCACTTTCTTGGTTTGCCTGCCCCCCCCCCCTCTCATCTGCGACTGCTTGACAGAGTAAAGAACAGAGCAAGACGTCTCATCTCTCGCCTGGACCCATCCTGGATAGATCTGTCATTTCAGCAGAGCTTTCAACATAGGAGGGATGTGGGTGGCCTTACTGTTATGTACAAGGCCAATATTGTCAAAATACCACACTTGGATCCACTTCGAGGGCAGCGTGAAACAAGCTTTTATGCCACAAGACAGGCAGAAAGCAGCAACTTCACTCTGGCTGTACCCTTCTCCAGAACATCACTCCATCTGAGATCATATATACCCAGGATGGCTCGAATATGGAACACATTCGCACAGCATAATGAAGTCAACGAGATAAAGTCAGGTCATCAAATGAAAATGCTGGCCCACAGATGGCTCCAACTTCATCCTGTTCCCTACTTGTATGTCTCATAACAATAAAAATGTTTTCAAATGAGCTGATGTAGGTAACAGCTCTTAGCTTGTCAATAAAGTTAGGAATCCTTAACCTGTAAATAGCTTGTCAATAAAGCTAGGGATCCTTAACCTTGTCAAACCCTGTGTAAAAAAAAAAAAAAAAAAAAAAGAGGGTGAGAAAGGTAGAGAGAGAGAGAGAGAGAGAGAGAGAGAGAGAGAGAGAGAGAGAGAGAGAGAGAGAGAGAGAGAGAGAGAGAGAGAGAGGGTGGGGAGAGAGAGGGTGGGGAGAGAGAGGGCTTGGGACCGGATGTCCAGTGGTTGGTAGGGGAGGTAGTTGGCATGTGGATGAGGGATAACTGTTACTCCACTCTCGTGTATGTGTGTGTGTCCCCACTTCTAAGTCTTCATACTGCTAATAAATACCGGTAACTCTAAAACTTACCAATAGTAATTCTAACACTTATCAATTCTACTTATAACATATGGAAAGTAAGGCTAGGTTCTAAAACTTAGCCTCTCTAAACTTCTACAAGTGTGTGTCTGTGTGTGTCTAACGTTACCCCTCGCTAGACTGCTCTCCTCCTCACACTCTCGTCAACACTATCTTCATATTATCTATGCTATTTCTACTCTAATTCTGGTAATAGCTTGCAGGAGTGAGTGACCAGTATCTAACAGTGATGCAGAGACCAGAATCTGACAACATGCAACCACAATAGGTGAGAAGTACTTGCGCTGGCAGCGGTGCGATGACAAGTTGCCAGATGCTGATGACGTAGTCGTCGTACATAGGCCTTCTATCACTATTTTGAAAATCGTTCACCCGTGGTGTTTATAACCATATATGCTCATACATCCCTCGTTCCTCAAGTGATTTCACTTTTCACTAATGATGGAATACACTTCACATTCTGTGGGCTACACTTTATATTTATAATGTCACACAACTGTTGTGACGTCACTGCTTCAGCAGGCCTACTACTGCCACCTTCCCTTGTTATATATTTTATTTTTCCTTTCTCCTTTTGCTTATTAACTTTTTCACTCTCACTGTATGCTGCCCCACATTTCACTTGTTAACAAATCTTTCGTAATTCTTGAGCACCCGCTTCCACACTCGCTGTAAGTGAACCATTGTAAGTGAACCACTGTATGTGAGCCACTGTAAGTGAATCACTGTAAGTGAGCTACTGTAAGTGAACCACCATAATTGAGCCACTGTAAGTGACCACTGTAAGTGAACCACTGTAAGAGAGCCACTGTAAGTGAGCCACTGTAAGTGAACCACTGTAAGTGAACCACTGTAATTGAGCCACTGTAAGTGAACCACAGTAAGTGAACCACTGTAAGTGAGCCACTGTAAGTGAACCACTGTAAGTGAACCACCGTAATTGAGTCACTGCAAGCTGTCCAATTAGTTAGAAATAGGAATACAAATAGCTAGAGCTTCATTTAAGGAGGTTATTAATAGAGTATTCAAGAGGTTGCTAGTAGAATTACAGTAAATCAACCACTCAAATCATTATGAAGCTCTGTATAGTCTGCAGTCAATCAAACAAACGGGCTTCCACATGGATAAATTGTCATTTTTGTGGAAATTGGTGTCACGCCCCTTGTGCAGATATCCAAGAACTAGCTACAAGCAGTATTAAAACAGGGAAATGTTTTTGGGTATGCCCAAATGAGGAAAATCTGTGGACTAAACTCAAAAGGGTATTAAAAGAGGATAACATCAAAGCTGTTTTCATAGACAACCTGGAAGCTTTCTACAACAGATGGGAACATAAAAAGTCTGGGCTGAATGGTACTGCCCTTGATACTGGCCATGTAGTCAGAAACTGTAAGGCTGGAGGTGATGTCCTGGTAGTCAGTAAATGTGGGGCTGATAGTGCTGTCCTGGGAGACAGTAATGGTGAAGCTGGAGGTGCTGTCCTGGGAGACAGTAATGGTGAAGCTGGAGGTGCTGTCCTGGGAGACAGTAATGGTGAAGCTGGAGGTGCTGTCCTGGGAGACAGTAATGGTGAAGCTGGAGATTTTGTCCAGGTAGTCGGGAATTATACGCAGGAAGGAATACATATAAATGACCTCATAGGGGACAGGAGCCGTAGTGGGGAAACAAGTGTAGTCAAAGATAAGAAAAAACAATTTCCAAACTAGAATCCCACGGGAAAATAGCAAACAAGAGGATCCACGCTATGTGGGGAAAATTATTACCAAAAAAATGGTGGGAGCCCCCATTGTTGGTGCTGGGGGGATAAATAAGACAGGGAAACATGCACCAACGGGGGAATATAGTAAAAAAAACCCCAAGGCAAACGGAAACCAATCCTGTGCCATCTATGCACTTGGTACTGCAGAATGGGAAATTGGAAAAAACAGACGGGACGTGCAAGTTGACCACCTAGAAAATGTCATGCCATATGAAAAGGAAAAATGCAAATTCCCCTTTCTTAAGCTTTTTCACCTGAAAGTGTCCCTCTTCAGTCGGGAAAAAGATGTGCTATACTTAAATTGCCAGGACCCTAAAAAGGGTACAAAAAATAAAAAATCCAGGCCAGGGGAAAAAACCTGGGTGCCCCACCCATAAAGAGGGAGAGGTTTTTTAGTCCCAGGAAGGAAAAAAAAATGGAGGAAAAATGGCAGAAATGTACACCAAATCCCGTCATTCCCGGGGGGAACCACAGTCGATGGCCTCCCCTCCAAAACCCAAAAGTTAAAAAAACTTCCGGAGAAAAAAAACCCCCTCCCGTACCAAAAATTTCCCCCAGTCCGTGAATTCTTCTTTGCAAATATACAGGGCCCAAAGCAGTAACAAACAACAAAATACCTTTCATCCCTGGACTGCTTGCAGGGCAAAAGGGAAGTTTCCCGGGTTTCACTGAGACCCCAAAAAAGGTCATTGGACAAGAAAAAATGGATCCCAGGTTACAACCTTACAGATGTGACAGAGTGAACAGGCAAAAGGGGGGGGGGGGTTGGCCGGACATTGCAGAGTCACTTGTTTGACAGAAAATGCTAAATGCCTCAAAAGGTAGTGGAAATTTTAGCAGTAAAAAGGCGAGAACCAAAACCTAGTCATTGTGGTAGTCTACAAGCCTCCGGATGCAAATCCCCGCAATTCCCGAAAAGCTTTTAAAAATTGACCACTGTCTGGAAAATTTTTCCAGCTCCCGCACCCAACATCTTTCTCAGGGGGGTTTCAAATTAAAGGGACCTAAAAAGGAGAAATTAGCAAAAAATTTTTGTTGCAGTAATAAACCAGGAGGCAGCTCTGATGAAAACTCACATCACCGACGAGCTTTTTTAAAACTCCACAAAATTCAATTTAAACCCGCAAAAATAGAGCCTACTAGATGGAGAATACACTAGACCCCATCTTCATAACAAGAGCTTGATAAGAAAATGTCACATATCAAAAACAATATACTCAGATCCAAAAAAAATTGAGGTTCAGAATGTATGCGTGGAGCCCCAGACGAAAAATGGATAGTCACGAGGAGCATTTATCAAATTTTAATTATAACAAAAACATAAAGTGGGACAAGTAAACCAAGTCCTAACGATATTAGCTGGGAAGATATACTAAGCAACACAGACCCCAACGTATAGCCTAGAACAGATTAACTTGGTGGCACTCGATGTATGCACAAGGCTTATTCCTCTAGAAAAAGGAGGAGCAGATGTAAAATAAAAAGAGACACGCGCTCCCTTTACAGGCGACGGAAAAGAATAACAGAGCGGCTAAAAGAGGTCAATATATCTGAAATGCGTAGGAAAACAATGGTCAGAGAAATAGCAAGCATCGAATCAAGCCAAAGGAATCTTATAGGAGTCAGGAATCGCGGGATGAACTAAAAGCCATAAATGGAATCGAAAGAAACCCAAAGTATTTCTTCTCCTATGCCAAATCAAAGTCGAGAACAACATCCAGTATTGGGCCCCTACTTAAACAAGATGGGTCCTACACAGATGGCAGCAAGGAAAATGAGTGAGCTACTCAAGTCCCAATATGACTCAGTTTTTAGCAAGCGCTAACCAGACTGAGAGTCGAAGATCAAAATTAATTTTTTATGAGAGAGCCACAAAATTTGATTAACACAAGACTATCGATGTTATCCTGACGCCAAATGACTTCGAACAGGCGATAATATGACATGCCCATGCACTCTGCCCCAGGGCCACACTCATGGAACTCCGTGTTCATCCCTATGGAGAGGGAGCATGGACACGGGTTATTTATGGACACGGGGGTCGTCCCACAGTTACTAAAAACAACAGACATAGCCCCACTCAAAACTAGGGAGGCCAAGCCCATGATGACACTCTTCAGGTCACTTGTTCTATCTAGGCTGGAATATTGCTGCACACTAACAGCACCTTTCAAGGCAGGTGAAATTGCTGACCTAGAAAATGTACAGAGAACCTTCACGGCGCGCATAACGGAGATAAAACACCTCAGTTACTGGGAGCACTTGAGGTTCCTAAAACTGTATTCCCTGGAACGCAGGCGGGAGAGATGCATGATTATATACACCTGGAAAATCCTAGAGGGACTAGTACCGAACTTGCACACGAAAATCACTCACTACGAAAGCAAAAGACTTGGCAGACGATGCAACATCCCCCCAATGAAAAGCAGGGGTGTCACTAGCACGTTAAGAGACCATACAATAAGTGTCAGGGGCCCGAGACTGTTCAACTGCCTCCCAGCATACATAAGGGGGATTACCAACAGACCCCTGGCAGTCTTCAAGCTGGCACTGGACAAGCACCTAAAGTCGGTTCCTGACCAGCCGGGCTGTGGCTCGTACGTTGGTTTGCGTGCAGCCAGCAGACAACAGCCTGGTTGATCAGGCTCTGATCCACCAGGAGGGCCTGGTCACAGACCGGGCCGCGGGGGCGTTGACCCCCGGAACCTCCCAAGTAAACTCCGGGTAAACTTTGGTTTTGTGAAATTTTTTAGATAACTCAATCGAGCTAGGGGGAGGCATTTGCTTTAAATTATCCTCAATTTAATGCTTTTTGCTTTTTGACTTCCTGATTCTGGGAAGTTGCTGCTGTTACTAAATTTTGGGCACAATGTTTTGTGAAACCCTTGCTTTTAAAAAACATTTTTTTCAGTGAGTTTTCCCCCCTTGTTTCCCCAAAACACTTTATAAACCTTTTTCATTTGATGAACACGTTGTTTACTGCCTCCATTGATGTGTATTAATACAAAAACTGTGCCCAATGTTTTTTCCACACAAAGTACACATTTGGAGTATTTATGGTACAGTCTGTTTCGCTGTTGTATTCACAGCTTGATAAATGTTTTAAGGGATTTCCTATTATGGGGGTTTAGTGGAGTAGTTTTCCCTTTTTTAACTGAGTTAAAGGGTTTATTACCACGAGTTTTTGTGGATTTTTCATCTTGTCTCGTTGCTTGCTGCATGAAACTATTTTTTTAAAAACCTTTGGGAATTTTTTCACAAAGGAAATAGTGTTTATTGAACATAATATTTAATCTTCAATAGTTTGTGGTGACAACTTATCTTGTACAATACCACTGATGATAAATTGGGACACATGTGCAACTCTTGGGTATCTTTACTGAGGAAACGTTTCGCCACACAGTGGCTTCATCAGTCCATACAAAGGAGAATCTTGAAGAACAGGAGGAGAATGAGGTAATCAGTCCCTCAACCTTGAGTCGATGTGGTCAGTCCATCAATTTTGAATAGAATACGGCATACGTGCTGAGAAGGGAGCTTATAAACCGTTGGCAGGAGAGGTGAAGCAGTCATAGGTCGTGTAACATTTGTTCAATGTTGAAGTAGGTCGTGCCCAAGAATTAGGCAAGCGAAAAATCCCAAGTATTAAGATCCCAAGAAGTGGCAGTGTCTGACAGGTTTGTAGATGAATGGTTCAGAGAACCCACATGTTGATAAATTTATCAACATGTCGGTTCTTGAACCATTCATCTACAAACCTGTCGACACTGCCACTTTTGGGATCTTAATACTTGGGATTTCTTCGCTTGCCTAATTCTTGGGCCGACCTACTTCAACATTGAACAAATGTTACACGACTATGACTGCTTCACCTCTCCTGCCAACGGTTTATAAGCTCCTTCTCAGCACTTTTGCCGTATTCTATTCAAGATTGATGGAATGACCACATCGACTCAAGGTTGAGGGACTGATTTACCTCATTCTCCTCCTGTTCTTCAAGATTCTCCTTTGTATGGACTGATGAAGCCACTGTGTGGCGAAACGTTTCCCCAGTAAAGATACCCAAGAGTTGCACATGTGTCTTAATTTATCAACATGTTTGGTTCTCTGAACCATTCATCTACAAATACCCACTGATAAACCAATCACATTGCCTTAGGTCATAAATTTAGCACCTAGAGATCTGAGACTATTGTCTAAAGTGATACTAAAAGCCTGTAAGTCTGGGAAAAAAAATGTTTGGGTGGCTTCAAGCTTGATATTAAGACTGCATGTCTAACTCTGGCCTTGTCAGTGTCAAAGTAATTGTCTGCTAAGACACGTAAGGCTATTTGATAATTGCTGTGGAAATTTATTTGGTCCAAATAGTTCCACAGCTCAGATCCAGCATGAGCGTCTGGTCGTCTGGAGCCGAGCGACCCTTAAACCCTCCAAACAAGCAAGGCATTCTCTGGTTGGCGGTTGGTAAGCTTATTTAATTTATAGATTTACTCTTCAGGGAAGGAGTAGGTAGGTTTACTGGTAATACACTAATATTAGGTTTACTAAGGCATCTGTAGATAATGATAGAGTAGACCTAAGACCTTAACATAGGTATAATAGGCCGATAATGTAGGCAAAACATTAGGATAAGTTAGCTAGGGAGAACTGGCAGCCCTAGCTTGAATGGCGGGGCGCAGGTCACAAAGACAGAATAGCGTCCTTCTTACGATAGACTTCGACTGGACAAGACGTGCCGTGAACATCAGGCGGCGCCCCCACGTGTCTTCACATCGGGAGACCTGGGGAAATCTGGTAGAGACACCTCGATGTACCGTAGATGATCTCCTCCATCAGCCCATACAGTAAGACGAGATATTCACCCTTTCCCGTAGGATCTGGCCAGTGACTTAGGAGATCGTGAGTTGAGTTAACTGAGGGCTCGGCGTGCTACAGAGAGGGGTATGCCCAGTAAGTACCAGCGTCTCGAGTCGTCTGAAGCTAGCGTCTGAGTCTGCAAAGTTATACTAGGGGATACATACCCTCTTGGATATAGGAATTTCTGAGGTGCAGGCAGGACACTAATAACGATTGAATTTTTGCAGGAATTAATGCTCCCGGTTGCACGTGGTTCCCCAAGGGGAAGTCCAAGGGGCAAAAAGCTAGGCTTAGGAAGTTGAAGATCAGGATATATGCTGCAACACCAAGTAAGTTAGTCCTTTATACGTGCATGCAGGCGAGGTTTCTTGCAATACCAATCATTTGTGAAAAAAATCTGTCCTATAAGCCACTTGTGAGGCTGAGGTACCCATCTCAGAGCTCGGGGGTCAACAGAGTTTTGCCAGGGTAGGCGACTCACTTGGAGGCAGCCCAGACAAATTTTCACAAAAGTGGTCCTTCGAAAACCGGATGTGGAATAGCTAGGTTAAGCTATCATAGCTAGGCCACAGTTAGGAACCAGTTTTACAGAGTTAGGTTAAGCTATCATAGCTAGGCCACAGTTAGGTTAAGCTATCATAGCTAGGCTACAGTTAAGAACCAGTTTAACAAAGTTAGGTTAAGCTATCATAGCTAGGCCACAGTTAAGCTATCATAGCTAGGCCACAGTTAGGAACCAGTTTAAAAAAGTTAGGTTTAAGTTAGCACACCTAGGTCCAAAGTTACTCAGAGGCTAGGCCAAGCTGACTATACACAGAAGTTGTTATTTGCAGTAATTTACAGGCAGGCCAGGTAGGCTAGAGAAGCTTGTGAATTTAATTATTTACAGTGATTACAAGTAATCCAGAGTAGGAGACTTGTGTGTTAATTACTTACAGTGGATTGCAAGGTAGCCACAGTTGGGCTAGGCTTGTGCAATTTTTACAAAAGGTTATAGTAGCTAGGACAGATTTAACCTAGTTATTATTTACAGGGAGTTATAAAGCCAGGTTTAAGTTATAGCACACTAGCTAGGTTAGGATTTACCTTATCCAACCATCCACGCTAAACAGAGTAAGCTGGGCACAGTTAGGCCAAGCTGTTTACATACATTATTTATTTACTGTTTCACAAGTTGAATTGTTGAATTTGCTTGTGTTAACCAAGTGATTTTAATTTGTATACTGCCCTATTAGTGTGTGATTTTCATTGTCTTTGATTCATGTTAATGTGGGATTTGTGAATTATACCTGAGACTAGGTTAAGTCCCGTAATTATTTGCTGGCATTGTACAGTTGAGTGCTAGATTAAGCTTTCACATCGATACACATTTTGATTGGGATTTGAGAGCTAACAGTGTACATTTTTTATTCATAGTAGAGTCAATATAACAAAGGGAATTGTTAAGCTTGTTGAGAAGCCTTAAGACTCGTTCATTCTCACCAAACACACCGTGACGTGCTGTGGGGTGGACTGGGTAAAGTACAATTAGTGTCACACTCCTCATTAAACTTCGACAATGGCAGATGGGGGTTCAGGAGAGTCTGGTTCAGTGCTAACAAAATTTAAAACGATCAGTAGCAGCATACAAAGGGCATCTGAACAGAACGCGTAACAGGTGCAAGGCTACTTGCCAACGCAGTAATGTAGACTGCGATGATTTGCAGAACTGCTTGAAGAGTTTGGGGGAAAAGTGGGAAGCCTATGAACAAGCATTCTCAGCATATGAGCAAACAGGTATTGAGGATGAGGAATCCCAGGGAAGTCTTCAGCAGGCTATGGACGAATTCACTAAGGATGATGTAGATTGTCACCAGGAGATGAATATGTACAGAGATAAGTTAAGTACATTAAAGGCTAGTATTCCAAGGATGGTGTTGAACACCGCAGGTACCCCAAACAACCACACACCTGTCAATATGTTGCCCAAGTTGCCCCAGCTGAATTTACCAACGTTTGACGGAACCTTAACAGAGAAACATTGGTTTCTGGGATCAGTTTAGAGCCCAGATAGATGACAGAAATGATTTGTCAGATGCCGTCAAGTTGCAGTATTTGCGGTCGCAACTCAAGGGTAAAGCCTTAGATCTGGTCCGGCACTACCCGATTACTGACGCTAATTACCAACATGCCAAAGAACCAATTAGAAGACATGTTTGGCAACACTGAGGAGATAAAGGTAGCTATACTTTATCGGTTGTTGGATCTAGAGGCTTGCCGACATGACCGTCAAAGTCTAGAGAAGTTCCGTATTGAGATTATGAGCTTGACCAATAGTTTCAGAGATCTGCATGGTGAGAATGATTCAAAATGGGTCCTTAGCCAGGGGGATTCAGAGGAAACTGGCTAGCACGACAGTGCATGAGTTACACTTAAAATATCGGACGAATAGGTTCACGATAAGCCAAATTATTGAAGGGTTAGGGGATCTCATATCTCACCTGAGCATAGGTCAGGGGGAGAAATTACCTACCAAGGAGAAGTCGGTCGACTTCCCCAGACATTCGAGAGATAGACCTAAACCACCTCCCACTAAAGTAGGCACGTATTTTTGCCCAGGGCGAACCCTCCACCCACAGGGCCAAGGGAGAAGCCACTAAAGCGGCCAGTATGAGACGGTGCGTGTTTTGTGATGAAGAACACGCTAGTTCAGGGTGTTCAAGCTTCACCACCTATAACCAAAGGGTTCAACGGCTAAGAGAGTTGAGACTTTGTTTCAAGTGTTGTGGAGAACATTTTGCCAGGGACTGTAACACCATGCTCAGGGAGTGTCGGGGCTGCCGGAAGGGAAAGCACCACAGTGCACTGTGTCCTAATGATGCCGGATTAGCACAAGTTAAGGAGAGCAAACCGCAAGAAAGGGCGGAGAGCAAGAACAAGTCAGAAGTAACGATGAGTGTGGTGAGTACGGCCCCGAGAATTTGTTCTGGTGAGCAGTTTCAAGGCTCGGTGGCCTTGCCCACCAAAATTTGGCGGTGGTCGCGAACGGGAAGAAGTCTGAAACAACCCGTTTGTTCTTCGACAGTGGGGCACAGAGATCCTTCATAGCGGAGAGTCTAGCCACTAGGTTGAAGCTGGAGACAGTTTGGTAAAGTTGACATGAAGGTGGAAGGGTTTTGGTGGGGAAGTCCCACGCAGGTCTTATCCAGTAGTCAATGTGACGGTCAGGTTAGCCGGGCATCGACGGGAAATTTCAGCCTTGATGGTGAAGAGGCTGCCCAATATCATTACCACTAGGGACTGGCTGAAGCAGTCAAACGTTTGAGGGAGTTGGGTGTGAAGCTAGCAGAACCAGACATTGCTACAGACAATGTTAGTAATGTAGGCATATTTGGTAGGAGGGATTACCTAGACGAGTTCGTGTCTACGAGAAGGGTTATCAAGGAAGGTGTGGGCCTGTACAGGACTCCAGCGGGGTACATCGTAGGAGGCAGAATACCAGCTCACTTCCCTGCGACCCCGGGAAAGGAGGGCTCTGGTATTACAGCGACTGAGGCTGTACTGGTGATGCAGATTGGTGTGCACGAAGGCCTGTCAGAGGCGCAAGTTGGCATATCCGACAGTGAGCCGGTCCATAAACTATGGGACCTGGATGTAGTAGGGATTAAAGGTGACCAGCCGCCCCCCGAACACGAAGAGACGTATCGAGATTACTTGAACCATGTGCAGTTCAGGGACGGGCAGTATTGGGTGCGACCCCATGGAAACCGGGCCACCCAACGCTGCCCACTAATTTCAAGAGGGCACGTGGTCAGTTGAATTCATTGGTGAACAGCCTGACCAGGAAGGGTCTGGTGGGGAAATATGATGATATTATTAAGGAACAGCTGGCCCTTGGGTTCATCGAGAAAGTGCCCAATGCCAGCCCTGGGAAAACACCCATTATCTTCCACACATGGCAGTCACCAAGGAGTCGGTAACCACTCCATCAGAGTAGTCTTCAACTGCAGCTCGCAGGCGAGTCCCCGAGAGCCATCGTTGAACGACTGTCTGCTCACAGGGCCCTCCCTGACGCAGAAATTAGCAGATTTTTTGTTGAGATTCAGGACGGAACAGTACGCCTATGCGGCAGACATTAGCAAAGCCTTCCTACGTATTGGGTTGCAGCCACAGGATAGGGACTACACAAGGTTCTTGTGGCTGGCTAACAGGGAGATGCCCAAGCAAGGGTATGATACCTATAGATTCAGGGCAGTGTTGTTTGGTGCCACTAGTTCACCATTCCTATTACAGGCTACCATAGACTACCACCTTGTGAACTGTAACAGCCCGCTTTAAAGAATTACTGAAGACCCTATTTTATGTAGACAACATGCAGGGTACCACCTCAGATGAAAGGCTGTTGATGGATATTTACCGAGAGTCTAATCAGGAGATGCTCTCAGCTAACATGCCATTGAGAGAATGGGTGACAAACAATCCAACGTTGCGGGGCATGGTGGAACATGACTATACTGGCTACTCAGTGCCTGAGGTAACATCGGTGTTGGGACTAGAGTGGGAAGTCAAGGAAGACAGACTTAGGCTAAAGAGGAAGCCTGATGGGGAAGGGAAGCTGACCAGGAGGTCTTTGCTGAGCAAAGTGCAGACTGCCTTCGATCCTTTGGGTTTTTTGACACCCATCACCATTCGAGGGAGGATGCTAGTACAACAGACCTGGGAGCTGAACCTAGGTTGGGACGACCCACTGCCAGAAACAGTCTGCCAGGAGTGGGATCTGGTTAACAAAGACCTAGCGGAATTGCACGAGTTCACATTCCCCAGGTCCATCGGGTGCACCGGGCGGATTATGACTTGCACGTCTTCTGTGATGCCTCCTCCAGGGCCTATGGGGCAGTAGCGTATTTGGTGGCCGGGGACCAAGTCAATCTGGTCACCAGTCGTGCGCGGGTGACACCCCTGAAGGATTGCTCGATCCCAAAGCTAGAGCTCACGGCGATTGCTGGGAGCAAGACTGGGTAAGTACGTAGAGGAGGTGTTAAGTAATCTGAGGGTGACACACACCTATGTATGGACAGACTCGGAGGTGGCCTTACAGTGGGTCCAGAATGACAGGTCTAAGCTCCCCTATGTCAGGAATCGGGTAAAGGAGATACGGGAACTACAGTCAACATCAACAATTCTGTATGTGCCTACAGATCAAAACCCAGCCGACCTGATAAGCCGAGGGGTGACACACAGAAAGTTGAGTAAAAGCGAGCTTTGGTTCAAAGGCCCAGACTGGTTACCGGCAAGGGATTGCTGGCCGGAGCAGAAATTTGTGGAGACAATCAGCAGCATAGTACATTTCGCGGGGGAACACGACACTGAATTATTTGACCCCAGGCGCTACTCCTCGTGGAGAAAACTTATAGGAGTCACGGAAATGGTATTTCGATTCGTGAGGAAGCTGCATGACAAGGTAAGCCAGGGTCGACAGTTGTCTCTAGTGGGTCCCAGAGAATATTGGGTAAGGCAGTTTCCAAAGGGGGAGGTTTCCAGGAGTGCTGGAAGTACTTGCGACCCGCAGCAGGTTATGGCGTCAGGACGCGTGTCCAACGATGACGACTCAGGGAACAGCAAATTGGTTCAAATCATTGGGATTGTTCCTAGATCATGCGGGGCTAATAAGATGCAGGGGAAGAATACAAAACTCTGAGCTCAGCTATGGGGCCAAACATCCCGTGCTGCTGGGAAAGGAGGGATGGGCGACAGAGCTATTGATACAAGATGCCCATCAGAGGACCTTACATGGGGGGTTTGGAGATACCCTCACCTGCCTACGTCAGAATTACTGGGTACTGAAGGGTCGAGCTGCCGTCAAAAGGGTGCTAAAGAGTTGCACGGTCTGCCGGCGGTACGATGGAGGACCCCACCCCACCCAGGTCCACCACCGCTGCCTCAGGAGCGGGTACATAGTGACAGGCCCTTTGAGACTGTAGGAATAGACTATACGGGGGCTATCACATTGAAGAACCCAGGAGACGTTAAGGAGGGCCCTCAGAAAGTATATGTCTGCCTGTTTACCTGTGCCACTACTCGAGCGGTGCATTTGGAGTTGGCAGAAGATATGACGACAGAGACTTTCGTGAAGTTGTTCAGGAGGTTTACTGCCAGATTCTCGTGCCCGCGATTGATTATCTCGGACAATGGCACAAGCTTTAGGGCGGCCGATAAAGTTTTCAGGAATCTTAGGGACAACGGAGAAGTACGAGAACACCTGAAGAGAATAGAGTGCGAGTGGAGGTTCATAGCTCCCAGGGCACCCTGGCAAGGGGATTCTATGAACGCATGGTGGCACAGTCAAAAGGTGCATTCGGAAGGTCTTGCACGGCAGGAGGGTGAGCTGTGATGAACTGAGGACAGTGTTAGTTGAGATAGAGGCAAGAGTTAATAACAGGCCTCTGACCTACGTACAAAATGGGATTGACGAGCAAGAAGCTCTCACCCCCAATCACATGCTGTTTGGAAGAAGGATTGAGCCCTTCCCCGCAATTTTGAGTCAGTCTTCCAAGGAGCTGGATTATTATGGGCCAGATGGTCCCCCCATCAATGAAGAACTGCACAGAGTCACAACAGACTGGTGAACATCCTGGACAAATGGAACCAGGTGTGGCGCAGGGATTACTTGACAACCTTGCGGGAACATTTCTATGGTGCCGACCCCGAGGCGAATAAGATGATGCTAAGTGAAGGGGACCTGGTGCTGGTAGAATCCGAGGCGCCGAGGCATACTGGCCTCTTGGCCTGGTAGTGTCAACCCACCCAGACAAGGCTGGGCGGGTTGAGAATGGTGAAAGTGAGAATGAACGGTGTCGAGACTATAAGACCCATCAACAGGGTTTTGCCTCTCGAGGTCCACACGGTGGGACCGGGACATGAGAAATCGACCAGAGGTTGAGTGAGCTGAGCGGCCGTCGACCCGTCGAACGGCGCTCGAGTCCAGGGCCCACTGGGGGGGCCTGCGGGAGGCAGACTTGATCTAGACTTAGCGCCTACCTTCGCCGGCGGAGGATGTGGAAATTTATTTGGTCCAAATAGTTCCACAGCTCAGATCCAGCATGAGCGTCTGGTCGTCTGAGCCGAGCGACCCTTAAAACCCTCCCAAACAAGCAAGGCATTCTCTGGTTGGCGGTTGGTAAGCTTATTTAATTTATAGATTTACTCTTCAGGGGAAGGGAGTAGGTAGGTTTAAATGGTAATACACTAATATTAGGTTTACTAAGGCATCTGTAGATAATGATAGAGTAGACCTAAGACCTTAACATAGGTAGTAATAGGCCGATAATGTAGGCAAACATTAGGATAAGTTAGCTGGGGAACTGGCAGCCCTAGCTTGAATGGCGGGGCGCAGGTCACAAAGACAGAATAGCGTCCTTCTTACGATAGACTTCGACTGGACAAGACGTGCCGTGAACACAGGCGGCGCCCCCACGTGTCTTCACATCTGAGACCTGGGAAATCTGGTAGAGACACCTCGATGTACCGTAGATGATCTCCTCCATCAGCCCATACAGTAAGACGAGATATTCACCCTTTCCCGTAGGATCTGGCCAGTGACTTAGGAGATCGTGAGTTGAGTTAACTGAGGGCTCGGCGTGCTACAGAGAGAGTATGCCCAGTAAGTACCCAGCGTCTCAGAGTCGTCTGAAGCTAGCGTCTGAGTCTCAAAGTTATGCTAGGGGATACATACCCTCCTTGGATATAGGAATTTCTGAGGTGCAGGCAGGACACTAATAACGATTGAATATTGCAGGAATTAATGCTCCCGGTTGCACGTGGTTCCCAAGGGGAAGTCCAAGGGGGCTAAAGCTAGGCTTAGGAAGTTGAAGATCAGGATATATGCTGCAACACCAAGTAAGTTAGTCCTTTATACGTGCATGCAGGCGAGGTTTCTTGCAATACCAATCATTTGTGAAAAAAATCTGTCCTATAAGCCACTTGTGAGGCTGAGGTACCCATCTCAGAGCTCGGTGTCAACAGAGTTTGCCAGGGTAGGCGACTCACTTGGAGGCAGCCCAGACAAATTTTCACAATTGCCTTTAACCACCGGAAATGACTTAATCAGTTCATAGGGTTCTCCCTTCACAAGACATTTAAGATAATTGAACTTAGCAATCTCATCTATGTCAGTTCGTGAATTTACTATAGACTGAAAACCACTAATGAATTCTTCATAATTTTTTTTTTTTTATTTAAAAGACATACATAGTACATAAAAATAAACGACAAATTACATAGTGAAAACAGTGATGAAAAATTCTGCATAGTACATGTACTTTCCAATTAACATATTACATCTGAAAGACAAATCTGTACAGTAAACAATGACCACTCCAATCCTTGAAGTAATGACATTATGTCTGGAACACTAAATCTAACCTAAAGACTCCTTGGCAAGTACATCTAATTCCTGATTGTACATCCTGCCACGGAATGTACACCTTACATTGTACATCCTGCCACGGAATGTACACCTTACATTGTACATCCTGCCACGGAATGTACACCTTACATTCTGAAAACACTACCCCCCCCCCTTCTTGCATGTCAATCCACCTGACACGTAACAATCTTTATATGTAACTGTATATTGTATGAAATACTTTCATTATTCCATATTGAACAACATGATACGTTCAGTATCACTCAGTGTATTGAGATAATATAAAATTCAATTCTACATGATTCATGTACAACGTATATCTACTAAACACCCAAACATATCACCTTCTCGAGGAAGGTATAAATATATGTTACATACACTTTACAACCCAACCAGTAAAACAACAAAAACCTAATCCTATGTCATCCATCAATTACCCTATAATATATATCAATTCAATGGTAACCTAAACCTATGGGCTCTATAGAGCTCCCATGAAAAAACAATATGTAATAAGAAAACAGGATAAGTCAAGCTTTCTAAAAATATTTCGCCCATATCATTAAAACCACTACTAAGATGTAAGTCTGTTAGCACAAAACATAACAGTGCATGACCTTCACACGTCGATAAATTACTGAAGCCTTCCTACCACACGCAATACTTCATGTGTATATATATATATCGCATTCACACAGTGCACCCACATTGTCATTTCATTACACACATACCAATAATTTCGTTGCAGATATATAATATTCCATCACATTACGACGTCTGTCGTCCTTTGTCATTAGCATAATTAATAATTAAATTGAAGAACTTGTATCGTTCACAACACACAACCCGCTCATCATACAGTCAAAGGCACTTATGTCTCAGTACTATATTCATTCTCTTCCACACTAAACCCTTTCACACTGTCCTTATCGGGAAGCCAGCCCGCCGTGACCCCTTACATTGCACCTAAATCCCATAAATCCCTCAACCGAAAACTCCGATAGCCCTCAGTAAAAGCAGTCTCCCAACTCCCTCCATAAATTTCCCTATTGCGACACTTAGTTCTGTAAATGTCGCAGCTAACACCTTTATCCTCTCATCCACGCCCACCTCCCTCATGGCCCATGACGTATATATAAAATCCGTGACCAAATACGCCACTGCATTCTCCACCATCTTACTCACCCCACCTATATCCAAACTTAAAGCCCGCAACACCTGCAACCCCCCCCCCCCACCCACTAACCTGAACACCTTTCCTAACCAGACCTGCACAACTTCTATACAGTCACAAAATATTACCGCATGCAAAATTGTCTCCATGCTTCCACACGCTCTACATTCCCCTCCCTCCCTTATCCTCCTATTGAATAGGACAACCCCAGACGGCAAAATCCCATGTAAAAATCTAAACATTACCTCCCGAACACCCGGTTTTACACGTAATTGTTTTAGACGCGTCCATATTTCGTTCCACGCATACATAGGGTAATGCCCCTTCAACAGCAGCCACCACTGACCTACCTTCCACTCCTTCGAGGACCCGCAATTTAACACACGACGGATCCCTCACTGTCATTAATAACCTCATCATGGCCTCACCAACTATTAAATCCCTACCCCCCCACCACCGTTGCATATCCTTACGTACTCGCACAAGTCCACCTCCCCTCCCGCACCCCTCCCTTATATAACTTCGTTTTAGGTACACAGCTCATCATCCTTTTTTCCAGAGGTAAAGTCCCAGCCCTCCTCGACTGACGGAAGTGTTAACACCGCTCTACTTAACCATTTGCAGCCCGATCCCCATATAAACCTAAAAACCCCATGTTGTAAACGTTTCACCTCACGTCTCATCAGCGGGTACATGACAACGACATGCCATATCTTGCTGTACAATAGCACGTTCGTCACTATTACTCTTTGATGCAGCGTTAGTTGCGCCGCCCTCAAACCACCAAGTCTTTTCAATACTCCATCCACTATTCTCACCGAATTCACCTCTTGAGCCACCCGTGTATTTCTCACATAAATTATCCCACATATCATTAGTTGATCCACCACCTTCCACCCACCCCCTACCACCTCATCCCCATTTGTACTATCCCTTAAGTCTAGAAACTTAGTCTTCTCAACATTAATTTTCATACCTGAAGCCTCCCCAAACACATCCACCACCTTACCCACCCTAAGCAAATCCCCATTACCTCCTCACCAAAAACAGTCGTGTCATCCACATAACCTACGATACCAGCCCCCCCCCTCCCCCCGGTCAGTACCCTCCCCACCTCCCGCAACACACCTCCGAATGGCCCTATAAAATGGATCCTGTATACACGCAGACAATATTTGTGATAGTGGGCAGCCTTGGCGCAGTCCCCGTCGCATCTGTATTTTAACTCCTAGCCTCCCGTTAACCTGCACCCTCATCGACGCCCCCTGATACAATAATTTTGCCCAAGATATTATTTCTTCCCCCCAAAACCTTGCCAACGCATAAACCTCCATAACCCTTCCCTTTCTACACTATCATAAGCAGCCTTCCAATCTAACGCCAATACACCTCCATCACCCAACTCCCCTGTTTCTCTATAAATTCTCGAATCATGCCATGCCCTTCATACATCGACCTTCCTGGCACCCCATATTGCCCCCTATCAATTACCTTGCCTATTACCCTCTTGATTCTGTTCCCTAATATTCTCGCAAACAACTTATAATCTCCACACATAAGCGAAAGTGCCCGATAATCCATTACCGTTGACTGCTCCCCTTTCGGTACCAAACACCACAAACGGCCGTCCGTTGCTGCTCTCCCATTACCTCAGCCGCCTTAAGTATGTTAAACAGCCTTACTAAAAAAAACCTCAGAACCCCCCAATTCTTTATGTAGAAATCATTTGGCAGTCCGTCTATACCCGGCGCTTTTCCCAAGCTCACTCCTGACAACGCCTGCCAAATCTCACACTCCGTAATCGGCCCACCTAATGTCACCCGATCTTGACCATCAAGCTCACACTGCACATACTCTCCCATTTCCCTCAATGCCACCTCACGGAAGCCCACGCTTTGCATATATGACTTAAACCAAGCGTCTACATATCCACTCATACCCTCTGTTGTTACCAATGCTTGACCCGCTTTATACCCTTCCATCCCTACATGTACGTTTAACCCCATCACCTCCATCGTCACTCTCCTCTTTCTCTGGCCTCTTAACACGCAAGCCGACGGCCAGTCACCCCATAGCACTTCTTCCAATCCTCCCATAATTCGCTCACCATCAAAATGCTCGTTTTGCAATACCCTAATACTCTCCTTTAAACCCTCAATGTCCTGCACTGATAGCTTGCTCCTCTTGCATAACAGTCACGCAGCTGCCCTTCAAGATATCTTTGAAACCCATACTTTAACCGATTATCTTCCCTCCCACGACAAATATAATATTCTCTGATACGATTTTTAGCCACCGAATCCCACCAATTTACCAGTTCATCATCCCCCGGCGCCTCATCCACCAACCGTTCCCACAATTGCACAAAAGACTGACGACATTTTCCACCCCTGAAAAAGCTTCACTTTTAACTTCCAATAACCTTTGACCCCTTTCTAGGCAATCCCTCCCATTCTAAGTCCACCATTACTCCTCTGTGATCAGAAAAAACCGTTCCACCACACGCACTCTGTCACTATTACTGTTCGGGGCACATACAATCGATCCAGTCTTGCCGCATATCCACGTCCTAACAAAAGTATGTTCTTACAACCCCACCCCTTCCAACGTCCATTAACCCCACTCCATTTAATAATTCCCCCAAAATCCCCAAACAATACCCTGCCCTCAAAGGTTCCACATCCTTACGCCTTATCACACAATTCCAATCGCCACCAATTACAGCTACACCCGGCAAAGCACGCAAATAATATTACCTGGAGAGTTTACCGGGAGAGAGTTTCGGGGGTCAATGCCTCCGCGGCCCGGTCTGTGACCAGGCCTCTGGGGATCAGCGCCTGATCAACCAGGCTGTTGCTGTTTGGCTGCACGCAAACCAACGTACGAGCCACAGCCCGGCTGATCAGGAACTGACTTTAGGTGCTTGTCCAGTGCCAGCTTGAAGACTGCCAGGGGTCTGTTGGTAACCCCCCCTTATGTGTGCTGGGAGGCAGTTGAACAGTCTCGGGCCCCTGACACTTATTGTATGGTCTCTTAACGTGCTAGTGACACCCCTGCTTTCATTGGGGGATGGTGCATCGTCTGCCAAGTCTTTTGCTTTCGTAGTGAGTGATTTTCGTGTGCAAGTTCGGTACTATCCCCTAGGATTTTCCAGGTGTATATAATCATGAAATCTCTCCCTCCTGCGTTCCAGGGAATACAGGTTTAAAAAAAACCTCAAGCGCTCCAGTTATTGAGGTGTTTTATCTCCGTTTATGCGCGCCGTGAAAGTTCTCTGTACATTTTGTAGGTCGGCAATTTCACCTGCCCTTTAAAGGGTTTCTGTTAGAGTGCAGCAATATTCCAGCCTAGATAGAACAAGTGACCTGAAGAGTGTCATCATGGGCTTTGGGCCCCCCTAGTTTTGAAGGTTCTCATTATCCATCCTGTCATTTTTCTAGCAGATGCGATTGATACAATTTATGGTCCTTGAAGGTGAGATCCTCCGACATAATCACTCCCAGGTCTTTGACGTTGGTGTTTTCGCTCTATTTTGTGGCCAAATTTGTTTTGTACTCTGATGAAGATTTAATTTCCTCATGTTTACCATATCTGAGTAATTGAAATTTCTCATCGTTTGAACTTTATATTGTTTTCCCGCAGCCCACTGAAAGATTTGGTTGATGTCCGCCTGGAGCCCTTGCAGTGTCTGCAATGGAAGACACTGTCATGCAGATTCGGGTGTCATCTGCAAAGGAAGACACGGTGCTGTGGCTGACATCCTTGTCTATGTCGGATATGAGGGTGAGGAACAAGATGGGAGCTAGTACTGTGCCCTTTTGGACAGTACTAGCTAAAACATCCTTCACAAATTTATTCTTAATATGCACATCTCCCTCCCGCTGGACCATACACACACACCAAAACTCATCTGTACCCTACCCCACCACCCATCACAACGAATCACCCTCCCCTCCCCACCCTCACAATGCCCTCACTACGAACGGGTAGTTTCCCCTTTCCAGGATGGCAACTCCTCCTTTCAAAACCTTATCGCATGCTCCACATACACATTTATACCCATTTACCTTCAACTCATAACCTGGTCTGTAGTTGTGTTTTCCCGCCGTACACCACGTTTAACACTATTACGCACCAAATATTACTAACCATACACACTTTCTCTCTGATCTCAATCCATTAATGTTTCAATGTCATGCACTTGAAGCTTACAGAGTGGTTTTCCTTCTTGACCCTGGTACTGTCTTGCCACCAGATCGTTTCGTGACACCCCGGTCCCTTCCCCCCCCTTTAGAAACGCTCTTAACCAACTCCTGCCCCTTAGGGCCGCTGTGTCCTCTCTGCGTAAATTCTGCCCCCGGACTTTTTGCCAGTGCGCTGAGCAGGCGTGATCACGTCCTTGGAGTCAGATACGCAGCAGCGCGCTTCCCTGATACTCCCTCTGCTTGCATTGTCGTCTGATACATTGTCCCGGGTGGACCCCCCACCTCCACAGCTTGCAAAAATATTTTTACACCGCGCAGACCCAGACCCTGTTCCACGCCCGATCCACAAAGACCCAAGAACTAGATCTGGACCCCAACCTTCCCAATACTTTTGTACCCAAATAACACATTTAAACCCAGGCTAATGGCCCTTCCACATGCTAGCACTCGCAGTGGGGTGTCCTCTTCCAACACCTAGCTGATTCAATAAAGGGGTGTCCCCCCCCTCGTCACACCTCTACTCCTTCCCCCGCTCTTCGACCTCCTCCCCCAGGACCCACCTTTGTAGGCAAGTCACATAAGGCAATCCTCACTCTTTATTGCTGTTTCGTTGCCTTTTTCCATGTTTCAGCCTCCTTTCCCCACAGAGCCCTAGGGGATCATATGCCCCCAAAACCGACAGGTCCGCGTTCCCCGCGTAGTCACAAACACCGGGTAGATATTCTGGCAGCACTACATAGACGGAATAGGGTAACGTAACGTCATCTTCACAAATACGTTCCTTCGAGTTTCCCCGGTAAAACCCAGTGGCCCACTTCCCCAAAATGGCCTAGTACTGTACCATTTTGCCCCTTGCAAGACGGATTCAGAATCATTCGCCTCGAAAGGGACTTTCTAATCTTAACCCCTGTGTAATGGCGGAAAAATCGTGAAGCGCACGGGCACAGCGGGGGTTTAAATGTCAAAGTAACCTCCCGGTATTGTCTACCCCCCGCCCTACACACTTCCAAAATTAAATTTACAAAGATCCTCGTCGTGCCATTCGCGCTACTCCATTATCTCCTCGTCAGCAATCATATTATCTCTATGATTGCAGAGTATCAGGTCCATAGAAGTTCCCTTTTAAAGCCCCACGGATAAACTCAACACAGACTGTGTTTTTGCGTCTCCGGGTTGCCTGCGCCCTGCTGTGAAATTAATGCCATAATCAAACCCGGGGCCACAGCACGCACGTCCTCATACCCAAAAGGTTGAGTGACAAAAAAAGAGGCCCCTGCTAAAAAAGGGGGTGCTGGCCAACCCCCCTCCACCGTGGTCAGGCAGCGAAAAGATATTATCCACAGATTGTGGGTTTTTCCCTCTTGTCTCCTTGCTTGCATGCATAAATATTGTTTGTAACCTTTCTAATTTCTTCACAAATGAAATAGTGTTTATTAACATAATATTAACGTTCAATGTTTTTTGGTGAAACTTATCCTGTACAAAACCCCGAAAACCAAACACAAGCCTTTGGCATTTAGCCCTGAATTAGACTTTGTCTAATGTGAAAAAAGCTGTAAGTCGAAAAACAATGTTTGGGTGGGTTTTAAGTGTAAAACTGCATCAAAATCGGTTGTCAGGTCAAAGATTTTCGCTAAAAAAGTAAGGTATTTGTAATTGCGTTTAACCCCCGGGAAAAGACTTAATCATTTATAGGGGTTTTCCCCTTTAAAAAGACATTTAAGAAATTAACGCAATCCTCTAGTCATTCGGAATTTACATGAGAAAACCCCTAATGAATTCTTCATAATTATGACCTTGGAAAAAAGGTAATGAAAGGTAGGTAAGCTTGGTAATGGGACACTTGTTATTACAGGTGCAACAGGTGTTTGACCACTATTACAGTAGGTCTCTGTGACAGAGTTTTGTGGCAGATAGCCTGTACTCCTGTCCACCTTAATTGTTGATTACTAAAAGTATCTAAAACATTTTTAATTTCATCCTCAGATGGGTCTGATTCAAGAAACTTATTTTCATAATGTGTATAGTCTGAATTAATTATTTCCAGACGTTGTGTAAGTAATTCAAATTTGACCTCAAGATCATCAAAATCTATGTTTGTATCTTGAGTTAATCCTATACAGACTGAAATATGATTTTCTAATTGTGTAATCTTAGTCTGTCAAGACTGAAACTGAGTTTTCAAACAAGCCATTTTAATAGTATAACTGAAAATTCTAGCACCACACTTAGAGTGTTTAAAAACACTGTACTGCTATACAGCTGAGTTTTGTTATGCTTAAGTCAGCAATAATCGAGTCAGACACTACTGACCTACTAAGCTTAACCTCAGGGTCAATGACCATGAAGGGTACAAAGTACATATGGCTGGTGTTTATTGCTTGAGTTTACTGTGTCAGCCTGACAATGATGATTAATCGTAAATAACAACGTTATACACTTCATTCACTATACACTATAAATGCCACTGTATAACTGTATATCACACGTGTATATTTCTTACACATATGTGAATGTCACTGTAACATGTATGTGAAAGCTTACAGATTAAGTATAGTTTTCCTTTAATAAACCGTTATATCTTATGAAACTTAAAAAACACAATCACGTCTCTTAATCTCTGTCTATGAACATTATAAACACTATGTGTATAACACTCAGACAAACTGACATCAGTTGGTATGCTGCTGTAGTCAGGCATTTCTGAGAGCAGTTGGATGTCCGGTGCCATCCCCTGTGATTCTTATTGGGTGAGATCACCCAGCTCCCCGTTTTTCTTTGGTGAACGCTGGTGAGCGCCCGTTTTCTTTTGGCTGCCCATCCTCTGTGATTGAGTCCCTGGAGAGGGACCTCATTTTAAAAACTGATTTAATTTTGTAAAACACAAGTTTTACAGCTTTTTCCGAAGGAACCTTGCTCATAGGTTATTTGTACACAGAAGTACAACAATAATTGGACCACAGAGGGGGGGGGGGGGTGTTGCCTTTTCCCGGTTCGAAAGGACATACTTGTTGAGAAATGGTTTTCCAGCTAGTTTAAATTTAGGAAAAACTTAACTAAAAGACAGCTCTGCCTGCACAGCCGCCCATGCAGATGAAGTCTTGAGAAGCTGTTGGATCGCTTCACATGGGCTGTAAACGTATAAGTATTATGTTAATAATAAATTTACCCCTAGGGGGTGTTATTTCAGCATATTCATTCACTGATGGCTGACATACAGACTTGTGTGGACTCAAATTCCGCTCCCTATTGCCGACTATAGGTTGATTACAAACTCCTTGCAACTCAAAAACTGCGCAGTCCCCCGTACTACAAAAATTTAATAACCTACCATGCTCTTGAAGCGTGAGCTATGGTGTTCTTCACACCCTCGACAGGTATCTGATTGATAGAATCTGAAGTGTCCTTGGATGTCCACGTCTTGTCCATAGTCTAGGGAATTACGCACACTGGTTACACTATGTTCCACAAGATTTGTCCATTATTGTCACATCTTATCGCTGAAGAACTGATCACACTTCTCTGTAAGTGTTTATTTTTTTGTGAGACACTTTGTTTCACACTAAAGCACAGATTCAGCGTTCTTTGTTGGTTTCCTGACGGTCAGTGTACCTCAGTAGAGTCAAAAGTAATCTGAAGACTCACAGCCTTCTAGCACAACCTTCACTTGCTCTTAGCACATAAAGGAAAAGCTGACCAGTAGCCTATTGCAAATCCATGCCCAAACTTCACTAAGAAGCAAAGCAGAATGTTTGATTCTTGCTGTCTTAAGCATAGACAACAATGTAGAGCGCGCGCTATCTTTACCAATGATAAAAAAGTGGGAGCAGGATTTTTCCTTAATTGTCCTGCTAAGGTAAGAGATTGACTGTCCTTTTATTAAATTACACTTGCAACACTGGAGTCTTGCAACGAGCGGTGTCGCCTGACCACATCACATACTCGTACTGCAACTTGGGATCCATTACTTGCTGTAGCAGTAAACAAATGCTTGCCCCTTCTGAGAGGCAGGGCCCCTAAGGGATGGCCCTCATGGCTGAAAGGTGCTGAAGGGGGACTGATTCTCCCCTCCTGGAGGAAAATTTTCTCCACATGTGCCTCAGTAGGTAGACACTGTCTCATAGGAAGATACTGGTGCCTCAGTAGGTAGACACAGTTTCAGTAGGTAGACACTGTGCTCAGTGAGAAGACACTGTGCTCTCAATAGGTAAGACAATGCACCTCAGTAGGTAGACACTGTCTCCAGTAGGTAGACACGACACTGTCACAGTATGTAGACACGACACTGACACAGTAGTAGACATTAAGTAAGTAATAGAGTAAGTTATTCAGGTATACCACAAAAACAGTTACTATAATTATCATACAAAGCAGCATATGTGTAGAGAACCTAGGATAACCCAAAAAAGTCAGAACAGAGTGACTTATGCCATTGGGTCCGTATACCTTATAATTATAATTATAAGTTATAATATATTGCTTATTATTCTACAATGAAGATAACATCTTATTATCATACTAAACAGACTATCTTACTACACCAAGGCATAAGCTATCTACAATACGAGGTCGCCATTACTAGAAATATGGTGTAAAATTTACACGTATGTTAGCTAAAAAATAGAAAATCATATCCCCTCCCTATTCTGTAATCTACAATCATCAAGACACCTTTTGGCACTCTCATGAACTGGGTTTCATTCTATGACTGGGCTTTAGACTTGGTTGCGGGCAGTCTGTATCCATTCCTTTATTGCTGTAAAATAAAAGGTGTTTGACGCCAGGCCACTGACTGTAGGTACTACAAAGTTGTGCTCTCTCCCTAGTACTATGATTGCTTTGGATCCCAACCTTGACAAAATTGACAGCATGATATTCAGCATTGATGTGAGCAATTTTTTATAACATGATTTAGCTTCAGTTGTTTTACTCTGTCTTCATCATTCAGCATATCCAACTGCTGTCATTCATCCTGGCCTACATGTTCTCTTGTCCCAGCCCACAGGATGAATCTACGTGAATTTGTTCTGGGTGATTTGCAGTCTATCTTTTCAGTTATTTTTGTCAAGGCAAGTACCAAGAAGAGCAAGCGAAATCACAGTATGGCATTGTAATAAGGGGCTAGACAACGGTCCAGCGAGCCTTAGTAGGTAGACACTAACTGTGCTTGGTCAATACAGGAAACTTCAGTCTGGCATTCGCTTTCTTACTACACTGTTCCTAACATTCTCCGACATGCATGGGTCAAAGGGGATTCCCAAATATTTTACTGATGAAACCACAGTGATGGGCTCCCCCATTACATGAACATTAAAAAATATTTAACCCTTCACATTTTATGTTATCGTGGCCAAAGCGAAGGCTCAGTTTTCCCTAGGTGTTGTAATGATAGATTTTGTCCTACAACCATTTTGCTGCAGGACTCCAGTTCCAGTGTTTAAAACATTAGCAATATCTGTGTTCTTACCTGACACAACAGAGCACTGGCAACTGCATACAGTAGGAGTTTTGCACTTGACACTGATAGGCAGATCATTTGACAAAACATAAGAATAATAAGGACCCAGAAACTTCCTTGGGGATCTCCACATGATATCGGCAGGGGTTCTGATTCTGTTTTGTTAATTTTGACTATTTGTCTCATCCTGTTGCTAAGGTAGTTTATCTGGAGTTTACCTGGAGAGAGTTCCGGGGGTCATACGCCCCCGCGGTCCCGGTCTGAGACCATGCCTCCTGGTGATCAGTAGCTGCTCAACCAGGCTGTTTGCCTGCTGGCTGCACGCAAACCAACGTAACGAGCCACACCCTGCTGATCCGGAACTGACTTTTAGGGGGGTTTTAGGGCAAGGGAGGTTAGGTGCTTGTCCAGTGCAGCATTGAAGACTGCCAGGGTCAGTTGGTAATACCCCTGTATGTGTGCTGGGAGGCAGTTGAACAGTCTCGGGCCTGACACTTATTGTAGGTCTATCTTACGTGCTAGGACACCCTGCTTTTCACTGGGGGATGGTGCATCGTCCTGCCAAGTCAGTTTGCTTCGTAGTGAGTGATTTTCGTGTTTCAAGTTCGGTATACTAGTCCCTCTAGGATTTTCAGGTGTATAATAATCATGTATTCTCCCTCCTGCGTTCCAGGAATTACCGGTTTAGGAACCTCAAGCGGCTCCCAATACATGAGGTGTTTTATCTCCCGTTTATGCGCGCCGTGAAAGTTCTCTGTACATTTTCTAGGTCGGGCAATTTCCACCGAGCCTTGAAAGGTGCTGTTAGAGTGCAGCAATATTCCAGCGCTAGATAGAACAAGTGACCTGACGAAGTGTCATCATGATGGGCTTGGCCTCCCTAGTTTTGAGGTTCTCATTATCCATCCTTGTCATTTTTCTAGCAATGCGATTGATACAATGTTATGGTCCTTAAGGTGAATATCCTCCGACATGATCACTCCCAGGTCTTTGACGTTGGAGTTTCGCTCTATTTTGTGTGCCGAAATTTGTTTTATACTCTGAAGAAGATTTAATTTCCTCATAGTTTACCATACTAGTAATTGAAATTATCTCATCGTTGAACTTCATATTTTTCTTCAGCCCACTGAAAGATTTTGGTTGATGACTGCCTGGAGCTTTGCAGTGTCTGCATGAAGACACTGTCAGCAGATTCGGGTGTCATCTGCAAAGGAAGAAACGGTCTGTGGCTGACATCCTTGTTCTAATGTCGATATAAGGATGAGGAACAAGATGGGAGCGAGTACTGTGCCTTGTGAACAGAGCTTTTCACCGTAGCTGCCTCGGACTTTACTCTGTTACGACTACTCTCTGTGATCTGTTAGTGGAGGAAATATAGATCCATCGACCGACTTTTCCTGTTATTCCTTTACACGCATTTGTGCGCTATTACGCCATGGTCACGACTTGTCGAAGCTTTTGCAAGAGTCTGTATATATTACATCAGCATTCTTTTAGTTCTTCCTAGTGCATTTTAGGACCTTGCGTAGTGGTCCAATAGTTGAGACAGACAGAGCGAACTGTCCAAGAACCCATGATGCCCTGGGTTGTGTAACTGATGGGTTCTAGATTCGTGTTGATCTTGCTTATCTTTTTAGGACCCATTTCAAAGATTTTTATGATATGGGATGATAGTTGCTAATTGGTCTAGTATTCTCTTGCTGTGCCTTTACTGCCCCCATTTGTGAGTGGTGCTATGTCTGTGTATTTAGTAACTGTGGGACGACCCCCTGTCCATGCATCCTCTCCAAAGGATGAAAAGGCTCGTGATAGGGGCTTTCTTGCAGTTCTTGAAGACACAGAGGTAGGACTTAAACCTGAGTCCTACAGAACCTGAAGAACCGAATAGCTTGAAGTTTATTACCTAAAAAATGGGGGTTGACAGTAATCGAAGGCCTATTGCAGGTCTAAGTTACCATAACCTATGAGGTTCCCCTTTGATCATTTCAGTTCCTCAGGTAATCCATCAAGATTAATAAGGGAGGTGACGGATGAGTAGAACTTCTAAAGCCCGATTGATAGCTATGGAGAATGTTGATGTCATTAAGGAACTTAACTACTGAGAATACACCGCCCTCTAGAATTTTAGATATTATACTGAGTATACTAACAAGGCCTATATTGCTTCCATCAGACAACTATTTTTCCTTGAAGAAGGAGTAACACTGGCCTCCTGAACCCCTCCGTACCGGTATTAGTGGTGGTTAGGTAAGAACACATAAGCAACAGTATACAACTTATCCGAAACGTTCGCCTACACAGTAGCTTCTCATCGAATACAGAAAGTAGGCAGAACAGTAAGAAGTGAAGACATTAAATCAGTCCAGCACACCCATAAGTCGTAGATTGAGGTTGTCAGTCCCGTCAGCCTGGAGCAGTTCAGTCATAGTCAGGAACTATTCTGTGAAGCCCTACTGTGTAGTGCGACACGATTTCGGAATAAAGTTGACTAACTGTTCTTAAGTGTCTTAACCTAACAACCTGTCGTATTGTATACCATTTTTGAGTATAGTGGTGATTTGAAAAGATTTATTATGTAAGCACAGGATTGACAGTTCAGAAGCACCATCTTTTAGGAACTTAGACGGGATGTTTCAGGGCCATGTGCTCTTAGTTTGGTTTAACCAGCTGTAGTTCTTTTGAGATAAATGTCCATGAGATACACTTACTAGTTGACAACTTGTTTGGGGTTACCCCTTTATTGGTATATGTAATTTTGAAACATATCAGAGTCTGTGTTAAAAGTATTTGCTGCACTGGTAGTTTTACTTTACTAGTGTTGATGCAAACAGATGTGTAGTAGGAATTAAAGCAATTTGCCACCATAGCTGTTTCATGGCATACCTCATTATCGAAAGTGAGTATCTATGTAGACTATCTACTGGCTTATGGCTATCTCCCCAACTGTTTTAGATGTTGCCAGAACTTTCTCGGGTTATGCTTATAACTCTTCAATATTTGAGCGTATTGCTTTGCCTTTGCTCCATTTATAAAGTCTCTGTACTCTGTTTTCCTTCACCCTTTGGAATTCATTTAGTGCTGCAAATAACCTGTCTGTTTGCTTTAAATCTTTTTAGCATCGCTGACTCTGAATTTTCATATTATCTAATATCGTCAGTATACCAACCAGGTTTCAGTTCTCGTTAATCCCCAAACCTCTTTAACTGTGCAATTATTATCAGGATGGTATTGAACATTGTTTAGAATTTTTCCCAGGCATCGTTAACGTCCGTGCAACTTGTTATCTCTGTCCAGTCACAATTGTGTAGCCTATTTACCAGTGTTCTTTACTGTAGTTTCTAGTTGACCTCATTTTTATTGTCCTGTGTAGGCCTATCCTATCCCTAGTGATTTTCCTGGTGCAGTAAATGATGAAATGATCACTAAGACCTGTGGTAATGACGCCTGACTGACTAATGTTCTCAGAGCGGTTACCCCTCAAGGAAGGTTCCTTGATGTTGGTGAGGGGCTCTTGATTTAGGGAATTGGATCTGTGCTCCAGTTCCCCGAATTAAGCCTGAATGCCTTCCACATCCCCCCCCCAGGCGCTGTATAATCCTCCGGGTTTAGCGCTTCCCCCTTGATTATAATAATAATAATCAGAGCGGTTACAAAGTATGTGGTCAATTAGGGTGGCTGAGAACTGTGTGATCCGGGTTGGAGTATTAATTAGTTGAGTGTAACTATTTAATCCTAAAATTTGCTTATACCTTTTGCATAGCCCGTTATTTTGCTGCTGAAAACAGATATTGAAGTCGCCCAGTATTATTGTCTCGCAATTGTTTTCAACTCCGGACAAGACTCTGGAAAAGTCTTCTAAGAACTGGTCTTGGGTAGGAGGGCGGTAACTAGTTCCTACTAAGATGGGTTTGGTCTTAGGAAGCAGCACTTCAAACCATAGAATCTTCAGTTTATTGCTATTTAAATCAGGTCTTGAGTTGTAAGCTAAGTCATTTCTAATGTAGGCACATACTCCACCACCCTTTCTGTTCCTATCTAAGCGTTTTATATTGTAACCATGTATTTTGACCTCGTCGTCAGTCACCGTATCATCCAACCAAGATTCAGAGATGGTTTTATAACTGCCGCCCTAATTTGTTAGCTAGAATCCTAATCTCTTGCCAATTTAGGAAGAAGTGACCCTTGCATTGACATGATAAAGTGAAGGCCTGTTTTCAAAAACAATCATAATCATCAATATATGGCAGTGGGTATTTGTATTAAAATTAGGTAAATCAATGTCATCACGCAAAAGGGTAACTGTGCCAAAGTGCTTTTTGTTACAACACAAAATGAATTCTGGCACCGTTGCTAAAAATTGTACATACATTCATCATGCACCCACCCCTTACACTTTTTACATAAGGTGCCTTTTCTGTTTTTCATGCATATTTTAGTACAGTGTATGCCCTGTTTGTTAGTGTTTGAGATAATAATGGCTGTATCGTCCTCATTGACCTATGTATGCATTACATATGGAGTTAAGGTTATCATTCCTAGCTACTAGACCGTCATTATCGCCTTCATTTACGTCTGTTTTTGCCTCTGCACAATAGTTTGAGGTCCTGGATTAATTTGGATATCACCACTTAAGAGCGCTACAATAAGAGCGTGTGCCACTCTTTTTGTTTGGGTATGCGGTGTTGCCATACCTTGTGGCGATAGTGATATTTACTTTTCTGGTAGGATGGCAACTGTTGGGTTTTACTGTCCAGGGCGCTGTTAAATCCATTCACCTTTTCCAGCCCCCATGACTGATTTCTTTCTTCATGGAATTGAAGAAGAAATGTAAATTTTTTAAAAATTTTGGCGCCTTACCCCCCAATGCCTGCCATTTTCACTCTTCGCTCTTTTACTCATATACAATAATATTTATTTTCTTTTCCAGTCCTAGTACACTTAGTATCTGCTTTAGCAATCACCACTGAATTACTAGTAAAATTTCCTCTTCAAAACCCTCTTCACTGCTCACTTTTCCCTTAACTTCACAAAACCCTTACAGTTAACCCCTTATTACCACTCCCCTTCCCATCTCACTTCACAGTCTGGCTTCCCCCAAATTAAATTCTAACTCCTTTCCATTCTGGGAGATCAGAAAGGTTTAATCCATGGTTTTATCCTTCCAAATCCCCCTCAATTCCATTTATCGGGGGTTGTGTGGTGTTGTCTGCCGACCTGTTCTGCTGACTCAGCCATTTTTTAAAACACTGAGGGGAGTAAAGCCACCTACAACCTGACTTTCCTTGAGTTTTTTAGATATATTTGGCGTTTTCTGCTATGATTCTCTCACTGACACTGGCCAGCTGAATATAGGTCACCTACTAAAACATTAACCTTGACTGTTTAAACTTCACTTCTTTCTCACGACTAGCACTGAGGGATATCCGACCTATTTAAACCTTGGAGTTTTGTACTGTTGATTTGACGATGTTTCCTGGTTTCCCTCTCGTTAGCACTGGTACAGGTGATATGATGGTGGTACAGATATGATGCTACTGTCAACAGATGAACGTCAGTAAAGATGAGAATTTCACTTCGGTAGTTGTACGTCTGGCAGTGCGGCTGTTTGGATGGGTCGCCT
>NC_069428.1:48138241-48155363 GCF_026875155.1 Cherax quadricarinatus | reverse complement strand
CTGCATAACAGTAAATCTTATTTTTGTGAGAAATAAAATTAAAAGTGGAAAAGCAAAAGAATGTAAGAGGGGCCTTGGTACGTGACTAATGAACAGAGGAAATGTCATTTTAGTGCCAGGAAAGTCTTTCTTGTTTATTCTGGACCCTATTCAGAAATTGGAAATCTTTTGAAATTTGTGCGAATTTGGCAAAATTGCTAAATTCTGACCACTGTACTGGATAGTTGAAACTGATAAATGGGGGGTTTTCTTGCACTTATTCGATAGAAAAAATGGATTCTAGCGAAAATTTTCCATGTTTTTTGTTGACTATTACGTGGAATTGGCCGAAAATGGGGCTCAAAGTGGGCAAAATCGCCGATTCGTAAACATCGCCGAGACCGCTAATTCGCAAGAGCTAATTCCCTAAGTTTTCCATCAAATTTCAAACTTTTGGTGTCATTATGATAGGAAAAGATTCTCTATTTTTTCAAGAGAAAATTTTTTTTTTTTTTTAAATTTGGCCGCCCCTGAGAACGAGTCTCGGAGAGGGCCTGTCGATCCTCAGAGGGTTAAAAAGGGTATTACAAAAACCCCAATGGAAATAAGTCCAATTTGTAATTTACACATATATTAACAGGTATGATAAATGTACTTATGTTTACCGTACCTAAATAAACTTACAAACCCAATTCTTACCTCCAAGTGCGTCCATACGTCGGAACTCCAATGACAATCTTCTCTTTCGGCATTCCATTCTTATCCAGTAGTCTGTCGACCACGGGAGGTTCATGGTTGCAAAATAGTAGCATTCTTTTCGTCTCTTGAATAATGGGGAGTTGTGACCAGTGAAGGGCAGGTATGGCCAAAATATGTGGTAGTCTAACCCATCAAACACACAAAGTCAACGTATCTGAAAAGATGCAAATTACTAACATAAAAGAAGTCAGTCACAATTTTTGGGTATAGGTTAGCAACACTGAAATACTTGATGTATTCTTATTATTGCAGGATCTCGGGAAGGTATCCCAGTATTCCATAAGCCCACCCTCTTCTACCTCAATGCAAGTAAGAGGAATGATGCAGGGTAGTTATACCAATTCTATGCAAGCAAAATATAAAATACCTATGTTTGCATAAGTAAATGTGTACATGTGTGTATTCATTCCGTATGTACAACCTTTTGCACATGTATGCATGAGTGAGTACTCACCTATATGTAGATGAAGGGTCAAGTCACATTTATATATATATCTCTCTCTGTACTCACCTGTTTATGGTTGCGGGGGATGAGCCACAGCTCTTGGCCTTGCCTCTTTGCTAGTCACTACTAGATCACTCTCCCCACTCCAAAAGCTTTATCATAAACCTCTTCTTAAAGCTTTGTATGGATCCAATCTCCATTATATCATTCTCCATATTGTTCCACTTCCTGACAACTCTAAAGCTAAAGTAATACTTCCTAACATCCCTAAGACTCATTGAGTTTTTAACTTCCAGCGTGCCCCCTTTTTTCCTGTGTCCCATCTTTGAAACATTCTAGCCCTGTTCACCCTGTCAATTCCTCTCAGTATTTTGTGTGTCATTATCATGTACAACCCCTATCCTCTAGTATCATCAGATTGAGTTCTCTTAACCTCTCCTCCTAAAACATACCTTAGCTCTCGTACTAGTCTTGCTGCAAAAATTTTGCAACTTCTCAATTCTGAAATTTTGCTTGAACCATCGATTTCCTTGGATGTGAGTTATAATAATTTGAGTAGTTTTTATTTTGAGCTGAGTTAAATCCTATATATCCTGCAAATCTATCTGTTTTTCTGGTCCAACTTCTTGTTCTCTTGAGTCCTTAGCTATGCTCTTTACATCTCGGGTAAACATGGGTTTCACTCGGTTTTCTTTTTTTTTTCCCTTTCCCCTCGGTATGAACTTTTCCCTTCCTCCTGTACTTTGTGGTCAACTTGTTGCTTCATTTCATTTACTGTCTTTCCATCTAGTTCTCTTTCCCACTGCACCCATGTGCATGTGCATGGTGAGAGGGGGGGGGGAGTGCTTTTATGCACTGAGTTTTTCAAAGATTAATTAACCCCAATAGGAGAATATATAGAGATTTTTGTATGTATACTAAAATTTTGTGGCAACTATCAAGAAAGAGTTTCAGATCAGATATTAGAGTTTCTGTCCTGTATATTATAAGTACAATAATATGATGTATTTTTATTTTTTTTTAATAAGTAGGTTTAGCTCTTTGAAGAGGGGTGCAGACTATGATAAACTATACTGCACCCCTTTTTGTTTTTATCAGCTTAAGTGTTTTTGCTTTTGGGGGGACAGTTTAAAGGGGGTATATAATGAAAGTAGGGCTACTTAGGCACATGTGACTATTTGAAGAGGATACCAACTGTTTTGGATACTTTTTATTTAAATGTGTGAATAAAGGGTGTTAAAATTTCAAGTTGTTGTCAAGGGAACAAAAAAGGGAATTTTTCCAGCATTTTGTTTAGCTATGGAGAATTTTTTTATCATAAAATTTAATTGGACTTTGGTTCCTGTGCTCGAACATCAAAATAGAAGGGCTTGTTAATGTCAAGCGGATTTATTGGTATCATCCAGGGTTTATAATTTGAGAGTTTTTTCTTAACATTGTTGTTGAGGGAATTTGGAGTAGGGGTGAGATGCAAAAATTGTATCAGCAGCAAAGGAACAGGTCTAAATTACTGGATCATTTGGAAAAAAGTTGATGTATGTCAGAGGGGAAAAAACAGAGAGCCGAGGAATTGCCCGTGGGATATTATTCAAAAGGCTTGCTGAAGGGTTGTACTCTATTAGTACATACTGTGTCTGTTGGTAAAGGGCGGACTTTTACGTCATGCAAGTGATGACCTCTGATACCAAATGCCAATTATAAAAAAGTTCTAAAATACCAATAATAGTTAGGTTAAAATGGCACAAGTCAAATATTTGACATTTTACTGTAGCAATGTTTGCTCCCAGGACTCTGTCAAGCCATTACAAACCTACAGGGGCACAAGGGGATATACAGGGACAGAGTGAGGTGCAAAGCTAAATAATTTAAAATTTGCGTTTTTTCCATCCCGTGGCTTTATCAATAAAATTTAAGGACATGAATGGAAGACAAAGAACTATATACAAAAGATGAGGTAACGTCTTCAATCTTGGAGGGGGTGTGAAGGACCGTAGTCGTGAAGATTCTGGAGCACATGCAAAAGGCTGGCGCTTACTACTGGCAAAGGTGGAAAGGGACGGGTAGCAGAGGGGCTAGCCCACGGTAGGTGGGTTTCCCCCCAGTAGAAGTAAGTAACCCCAAAGGGAGGGTTAATGGTATAGTACCCATGAAGGGGGTTATGTAGATGTCCTTTTAAACCCCAGATTTCCATGAGTTGCAGTGTCTGACAAGTTGTACAAAAAAGATAAAATATCGTCAAGATAAAATTAGACACGTGCAACATCTGCTACCTGCCCCTTTCCCGTTCCCACATATAAGCCCAGTCTTCTTGCCTGGCCCCAAAATCTTATACATGGTGCTCTTCACACCAACTCCAAGGCTGAGAGACTGATTACCGTACCGTTGCAAAAAAAATTTTTTCCTGCCTTCCATTAAAGTCCCTTTAATTTGTATTTATAAAACCACTGGATGTGAATTGTCTACAATAAAGAACCCCGATTTGCACAGTGTGTAATTTTTTTTCTTTTTGGGATTTTATACCATTTATATACTAATGTAAATTTTAGGTACGTAGTGTAGAGAATCGTTTTAATCTTGTGGGCGTGGGGGCTCCCAGAAAATTAGGGGCTGCTGCTTCAGAAAATTTTCTTAAATCAACTTTCTCATGGAGAGACAACTGTAAAAACAATTTTGAAGTTCACTTACAGTCACAGAACTTTTTCTTGGGGGTGCAAAGAGGGCCATGATTAAATTTTTAAAATTTTTCGGTAATATTAAAAAAACAGAAACAACTATGAATTAAAAAAAAATGCGTAGGCATGATAATCATCTAATACTACCCTTTACATTCAAGAATAGGTACAGGGTTTTTAACACAGCACACATCGTGAGTCAAAAAAAAAAAAATATCTTACATTGCCAAAGGGCGCCTGCGTCAGCGCAGTGCCTCTTACCTAACTGCACATCTTATCCGGGGCATATGCCAGCGCATAAAGCCAAACACTGAGTCACTGGAAACTGGAAACACACATTTCCATGCAAGGGTTTTTTTAATTTTTTCCGTAATAGAGTTGGCACTACTTAAGCTTAAGGATTATAAATTTTTAAGTAAAAAAAACAATTTAAAAAAAAAAAATCATTTTATTGAATGTTATCAATAATACGGTGAAAATAGGGGGGGCGCAAATTTCCCCAGTGCCCATGCATGCCCCCCCCCTTGTGGTTAAAAGTAGTGTAGCTGCTATGTGATGGGGGGGGGGGTACTGCTTTGAGGGGAAATTTTGCTAATAATTTAGAGATGAAACTACCTTTATTTTCTTTGTGTTAGAAATAGTGATTAACCCATTGGGTCCAGAGGACAAATTTCAAAGGGTGCACCAGTGTCCAAGAATTTTCAAAAAAAAAATTTTTTTATTTTTTCTTATGAAATGGTAGAGAATCTTTTTCTGAAGGTAATAAAACAAAAAGTATGAAATCTGATGGAAAATGACGAAATTATGCTCCGCGAATTTTGATGTGTCAGAGATATTTACGAATCAGCGATTTTGCTGACTTTGACTCCGATTTTAGGCCAATTATATTATTCCATTTGACCAAATTCTTAGCTATTTCACTAATATTACTTCTATTTTATCGATTGAGCACAAGAAATCACCCAGTCAACTGTTTCAACTACAAAATAAAGTGATCGGAAATTGGTAATTTGGCCAATTTAACAAAAAGTTCAAAATATTCCAATTTCAAAATAGGGTTCTGAATAAACAATGCAGGCATTCCTGGAACTAAACTAACATTTCCTCTGCTCATCAGTTATGTTTTAAGGCTTTACAAATGAACTCCATTCGATTTTTTATTCACATAATGAATTGTTATTCAAACCAAAAAATAGAACATTTACTGTTATGCAATATTGTAATAATTGTATAAATATCATCATCACATTTGTGAATGTATATTAGACCCATCAGCTGGCGTGTATTAGACGTGCGAGGTCGTTTGTTTACTCTTGATCTCGACAAAAATTTAACATTTCCGCTACTTTGAGGTCAGTTTCAAGCCATTTCCAGTACTAAAACCAATCAAAATCATCTCTACTTCTGTAATATATCTTCCATTCTATCAAATGAGACCAAGAAATCTCAAATATAACTATATAAAATATACAAGAAAACACTGCAAAGTCGTTGTTTTAATCGAAAATCACAGTCTCAGTTTTTCTCTCTCATTATACACTGTGTGCTGCAGGATTTGTTTTATGTGGTGCACACATACCACATACATGTATTCTCTCATATCTAGGCCCAAATTTACCACTTACAGCTTATTAGGGTGAGCTGAGCTCATGGCATAGATCTACGGTTTGGACCCTGAACGTAAAGCCGTAGATCTACGGACGGACCCTGGAAGGGTTAATGATGATTCAAGGCATTTATGTCTACAGAAATTGGGTTCTTTAACCCTCTGACTGGCGCAACCCCAAATCCTGAAGTGTCTCCTGGTGTCGATGAATTTTCCAAAAAAAAAAAAAAAAAAAAAAAAAAAAAAATTCTTATGAAAATGTTGAGATTAATTTTCTGATTGTTTTAAGCCCCCCCCCTCCCCCCAAAAAAAAAAAATGCGATCAGTACTTACCGAGATATAGAGGCATAAAGTTGGCAGAAAATGAACCGCGTCTGGCAACAGCGGCGAATGCCGCTCACCTGGTAAACTTTGGTTTACATGCATTCCAAGGTTACTTGTTTTTTCACTATTTTATTTTTTCAGGTAACTTATGTGGCCTGTGAGTCCAAAGTAAGGTGCAATGTACATATATACACTCGTTGTATATAACACAATAAGCGCACAAACATAATTATCAATATATTGTTCACAAAATTTGTTTACACATACAATACAAAAAATTTTTTTATTACCATTGTTCTATAATATATATACAAATGTACAGTCACTGGATATGTTCCTAGAAGTTCTACAGCTTGTGGAACTCTGTGAAACATGGTTTCATACACAATGGTGTTTTACACTCCTCACACATAAAACGAGTATGTCTGCATTTTTGTGGGCATTTTTTTTTATGTGCACAGACTAAACTCCTCGTCTAAGCAGTTTTCTTCAAAGTATTAGCAGGCAGTTGTGTTAGGTAGTTCTTCTTCTTTTTTTCTTCAACAAGTCGGCCATCTCCCACCGAGGCAGGGTGACCCAAAGAGAAAGAAAATCACCAAAAAGAAAATACTTTCATCATTCAACACTTTCACCTCACCCACACATAATCACTGTTTTTGCAGAGGTGCTCAGAATAGGTAGTTATCCTAAGTAAATGGTCGTGTGTCATCATTCCTTCCTTCCTACCTTCCTTCCTTCCTTCTTTCCTACCTACCTTCCTTCCTTCCTTCCTTCCTTCCTACATTCCTTCCTTCCTTTACTACCTACCTACCTTCCTTTCCTTACTTCTTCTTTCCTTCCTTCCTTACTTTTTTTTCCTTCTTTCCTACCTATCTTCCTTCCTTCCTTCCTACATTCCTTCCTTCCTTTCCTGCCTACCTACCTTCCTTTCTTCCTTATTTCATCTTTCCTTCCTTCCTTACTTTTTTCCTTCCTTCCTTTCATCTCGTCCTTCCTTCCTCCTTTGATCTGTCCTTCCTTCCTTCTGTTCATCTCATCCTTCCTTCCTTCATGCCTTCCTTTCTTCCTTCCTTCCTTTCTGGTTTCTATAATATATAACACATATATAGTCACTGGATACTCTCATATAACTGCTATTACTTCAGCAAGCTTGTGTTGTACCGAGTCAGGGTTGGCAGCTGTCAAAATGACATATTGTCTCACTACTCACTCCCCCTACCACCCAGTCAAAACAATGGAGTTGGATGCTCGCTTCCCTCCATCCTACTACCTAATTATCTTTCTCCCTCATTCTCTCTCTCATTCTCTCCCTCATTCTCTCCCTCATTCTCTCTCTCATTCTCTCTCTCATTCTCTTCCTCATTCTCTCTCTCATTCTCTCTCTCATTCTCTCCCTCATTCTCTCCCTCATTCTCTCCCTCATTCTCTCCCTCATTCTCTCCTCATTCTCTCTCTCATTCTCCTTCATTCTTCTGGTATCCTGGGCATTACTTTTGGTCACAAACTGACACTTCCATCTGTGTTAGAGCCGACCACTTGGGAAGAGAAGAGTCCCAGATTGCCGAGGAGTCACATATTTCTTACCGATAGGCATGCAGAACAAGGACACTGAAATGGCATTCCCACAATGCACCACTGGCTCCCCGATATTTTTTTATATGGTGCACACTGACCATGGAGACCCATTCTCTCAAATGTGGGCCAACCAGCTTTCTCCTGCTTGATTTGAAGCAGCTAGAATTTATGCATATTAATACGTCAAACACGGTGGCTCATAAGACGAATATATACGACCGAAAGAGTCAAAGGGTTAACCCTATAGACACCTATGCCATCTACAGTAGGTTTTTACAGTGTTTTCCTTTACAGCGTTCCACTAATACGGTCATTTCAAATTATTGCCAAAACTCTCTATACGTCTCCCCACCTGACTTTATAAGACGGTCCACCGCGCCCCATCCGGTTTGTTTACATTCTCCATGAGCTCCGTCAGGGAAACTCAAAATTTCAAGTGTTTTTAAAAGTTATTTCATATTTTACATATACAGTGGACCCCCGGTCATCGGCCGTTCAGTTATCGGCCAACTCGGTTATCGGCGGTTTTTCGGCGCCCGGTTATTCGGCCGTTAATTTGGTTATCGGCCATTTTGGAGGCATCCATCCGTCGGCTGGGGCCGCTTGCAAGTCAGTTTGACTTTGTCTCTGGGGAAGTGAGGAAGCTTCTGCTCATTCATCCAAACATTTTGCTATAATCCATTGTCTTTTGTGGTTATTGATCGAGTACAACTGCAAAATAAGCAACCATGGGCCCAAAGAAACACGTTACATAGTATATGAAAACATGCAATGTTTATATGCGATGTATATTTAATAATAATCACTGGTACATTAAATGTCTTATTTTACATAAATATAGACATTTTCATTAATCCATCTATTATATCTTCTTCAAAATTATGTAAGAAACATGTTACATAGCATATAAACATGCAATGTTTATTATATGCGATGTATATTTAATAATCACTCTTTGCCACATTAAACATCTTATTTTACATTAATATAGACATTTTCATTAATCCATCTATGATATTTTCTTCAAAATTATATATAACATTACATATCATGTAGCACATAAACATAGCATATAAACATGTAATGTTTATATGTTATCAAGTGGAGAGTGGGATGGAGAGTAAACATTACGTTTTTTCTGATGCAGCATTAGAGAAAACTGTGAATCTGGCGACTGGTGCAGTAACTGCCCTTCACATGCATCTGTTTACAATCCTTGGCATGAATTATTCATTACTTCTCCCTTTGTTTATGATGACATCTAAAGGTAGTTGTTAGAAACAATTAAATTCAGTGAACATGGTAATAATATGGCTGTGTAGTGTAATAATATGGCTGTGTATTGTAATATAGCTGTGTAGTGTAGCCCGGGGGGGAAGCTACATACGTGTACTGTACCTACATCTACTGCTACCTACACTGACTTCCTACAAATAAATACTACTCACCTCTTAACCTACATTAAGACTACAAATATTTTAAGGTTAGTAATGAATGTACTGTAGCAGCAAATGACAGATTAAAGAGGTGTGTGCAATGTGGACTAGGGTGCAAGTTTTTGTAGAGAAACACCACCCTGACCAAGCTGAAACAAGCCATATCTGCAACATGTTCAGTGACAAAACCCTGTCCCACTTCAGGGAAATCTTAGAGAGATGCCAGAAACAGACCTCTATGGACAGATTTGTTGTGAGGCAGGGATCCAGTGACTCTCAAGCTGGTCCTAGTGGCATTAAAAGACAAAGAAGGGAAGTAACCCCAGAGAAGGCTTTGCTACCTAAAGTCTTTATGGAGGGGGATTCCCCTTCCAAACACTAACTCCTTCCTCTTTCCTCTTCCCTATCTTCCAGAAGCCAGCATTAGCCTTCAATAAAGGTATGTAAAATTTACATAACTGTTAAAAAAAATTATTTTTTTGTGAACATTTTTGTCTGGAATGGATTAATTGTATTTCCATTATTTCTTATGGGAAATATTAATTCGTGTTTTCGGCCATTTCGGTTATCGGCTGACCTGAAACGGATTACGGCCGATAACCGAGGGTCCACTGCACTCTGATAATTACACTTATGTATACCTTTTTTTTTTTCAACAAGTCGGGCCGTCTCCCGCCGAGGTAGGGTGACCCAAAAAGAAAGAAAATCCCCAAAAAATAAATACTTTCATCATTCAGCACTTTCACCTCACTCACACATAATCACTGTTTTTGCAGAGGTGCTCAGAATACAACAGTTTAGAAGCACATACATATAAAGATACACAACATATCCCCCCCAAACTGCCAATATTCCAAACCCCTCCTTTAAAGTGCAGGCATTGTACTCCCCATTTCCAGGACTCAAGTCCGGCTATATAAAAATAAACAGTTTCCTTGAATCCCTTCACTAAATATTACCCTGCTCACACTCCAACAGCTCGTCAGGTCCAAATACCATTCGTCTCCATTCACTCCCGTCTAACATGCTCACACGCACTTGCTGGGAGTATACCTGTTTTTTTTTTTTTTTTCAACAAACCGGCCGTATTCCACCAAGGCAGGGTGGCCCAAAAAGAAAAATGAAAGTTTCTCTTTTTAAATTTAGTAATTTATACAGGAGAAGGGTTACATGCAACTGCTTTGCCTTTTCACATATTATTGATTGAGTAAAACTGTCTCCTGATATTTGTTTTTTGTTTATCCACAACAACAAGTCTCTCAACATCTTCGAGTATTTGCGATCTGTTTTCTCAAAAACATACTTGAACCTTTCGCAACAACAGCTTCCTTGATTGCCTTGCTGTTGGCCAAGATAGTAGCAATGGTTGATTGGGGTTTGTTATACAACCTGGCCAGCTTGGAGGCACGCACTCCACTTTCATACTTTGTAATTATCTCCTTCATTTCAACTGTAATTCTCACCCTTTTTACCACAGGGTTGGCACAAGAAGTTTTCTTTGGCCCATGGGGGCTTATTTAGCAGTTACAGGCACTAAAAACAGTGGAATAATACAAAAAGACTGAATGTATACGTGGAAGCAACCGCACTGGCTTGTAAACACTGGCATACTAACTGAAGGCAGGGCAGCTGAGGCTGGCTCAGGCCAGACGGACACATGGACGCGTTCAGGACGAACGTTGTTAGTCGAGTTTTTCATTGCAGGTGGGGCCAAAATTTTTACGCTCGAAACGCATCGTTAGGTGATTTTATCTTTTAGACGATGCCATCGTTGGTCGAGGTCCACTGTACTCAACAATAATCACCGAGTCTCATTAAATGTCGTATATTACGTTAATATACACATTTTCATTAATCCATCTATGATATTTTTTCAAAATTATATAATACACACAATACATAACACACAAAGATGATAAATACACCCCACCGTAGAATAAATAAACATAAATATGAGATGTGGTAGCCAGACGACTTCTACGAGTGACACCATACAGTGGACCCCCGCATAGCGACTTTAATCCGTGCAAGAGGGCTGATTGTTATGCGAAATGTTCGGTATGCGAATGAATTTTCCCCATAAGAAATAATGGAAATCAAATTAATCCGTGCAAGACACCCAAAAGTATGAAAAAAAAAATTTTACCACATGAAATATACATTTTCCTACACACAAAGAGAAGGATACATGCACAATAGTAGAGTAGTACATGCACAATATATATTGTGCATGTACTACTCTACTAAATGAAGAATAAATGACACTTACCTTTATTGAAGATGCAGCAATTTACTGATGAGACACTGTGTCCTGGAGTGCCTTTTCCTCCTGAGTACTGTAGGTCCTGTTTGGCATTTTCTTCCAGAACAGGCCTTATCACACTGTGTATGCCACTAAAGATTCTTAAATCTCTCAAACCAACCTTTGCTGGCTTTAAATTCACCAATATGAGCACTAGTTCCAGGCATTTTTCCCTGTTCACCTGGTGTTAGTCGACTGGTGGGGTTGCATCCTGGGGGACAAGATTAAGGACCCCAATGGAAATAAGTTAGACATCTTCGATGACACTGACTTTTTTGGGTTATCCTGGGTGGCAAATCCTCTGGGGTTAATTGTTTCTTGGTATTCTCAATAAGCCACCCAACAACGGTGCACAACAGCAGCAGCTGACGGTGGTACAGCAGCAACAGACGATGCTACAGCAGCAACAGACGATGCTACAGCAGCAGCAGACGATGCAGCAGCAGACAATGCTACAGCAGCAGCAGACGATGCTACACAGCACAGACGATGACAGCACAGCAGACGATGCTACAGCAGCAGCAGACGATGCTACAGCAGCAGCAGAACGGTACTACAGCAGCAGCAGCAGCTGACGGTGGTACAACAGCAGCAGCAGCTGACAGTGCAGCAGCAGCTGACAGTGCAGCAGCAGCTGATGGGTGGTACAGCAGCAGCTGCAGCTGTACCACCAATAGTAGCGATGGTTGATTGGGTTTATTATACAACCTGGCCAGCTCGGAGACACGCACTCCACTTTCATACTTATCAATATCTTTTTCTTTCCTCTCTATAGTAATTCTCACCCTTATTGCTGTAGGGTTTGGCAACTAGAAGCTTTCTTGGGCCCATGTCACTTATTTTCCAGAAAAAATACCAAAAACACTGTCATAATACGAAATGTTCCGATTGTATGCTTGGATGTTACCGGCGGAGGCTGGCTGTAAACATGCCACCAGCAGAACATGTAGCGTGGCTACAGGCTGCACATTGGGACGCGTCTCGGACGAAAGAGCGTGAGCGGGTTTTTGGGCGGTATCGAGGCAAAATTTTTTGCGAAAAAAGCGAGCGGTATCGGATTTGTACGTATGCGATGCGTGCGGTATGCGGGGGTCGCACTGTATTAGTAATGAATTGATAATAAAATCACCGAGTCTCATTAAGTGTTGATATATTTACGTTATTATACACATTTCTCATTAATCCACCTATGGTATTTTTTCAAAAATTATATAATGAAAACATGAATACATAACATAATATAGATGATAATACCCCCCACAGTAGAAATAAATAAAACATAAATATGATATTGTGGTACCCGACAACTTGTAAAAGTAATGGCAATAATAACAATTTCTCTAGTCCGATGCAAGAATAACATTTTCTCTAGTCCAACTATAAGAGAAAATTGTAGTTACTGGGGTTTAACTTGTAGAATATTATCTCTTTCGTATGCCTTCCTCCAGAGCATCATTTCTTCTAAAATGGCATTACATGAAATGAAGTGTTTCTCCTTTATTTATTCAACTTGTATCAATGCAGAGACAACATGTACAATGATGTAACTTGTACACAAACCCAGACGTGTTCCCCTGGTTTGTTTACAAACTGGCATATGTCTGGTTGATACATAACTACTGCAAGGTCCTCTCTCTCGTCCTGTTTTACTCAATTCTCTCTCGTCTCCATTAATTCATTTTATCTTGTTTACTCACCTCTGACCCTACATTAGGCTACAAATATTTTAAGGTAAGTAATAGTGAACTGGATTTGCAATTTATTGCTCTGGGAATGCTGAAAATTTTGTCCATAGAACATTATGTGTGGGTGGGTTGGCCCTGGTAATGGGATCGCTGGCTGGCAACTACATACCACACAATGATTTTCTTACAATAAATACTACTCATCTCACCTAGAATTAAGTGAATATTTTAAGGTAAGTAATGAGTTTACTATACAGTGGACCCTCAACTAACCCTTTAATCTGTTCCCGTGAGCTACCTTACGTCAAATAGCCATTAGTGTGAATTAAGATTCTCCCCAAAGAAATAATGGAAATCCAAAATTTAAATGTTTCAGACAGCAAAAGTATTCACAAAAAAAATTTGTTTTAAAGATTAAATATAAATACAGTGGGACCCCTGGTCATCGCGATGCAATCATACGATAAATCCGGTATCTGATGCATTATATCGCAAATATTTGCCTCGGTTCCCATTACAAAACCCGGTATGCGATGCAAATCGAACAAGACGTGTCCACGTTGATGGCCTGAACTGCCTCGTGTGTGCCATGTTTTACAAGCCAGCCAGTGGTGCGCGCAACTAAAGATACATTCGGTACATTCATATTACCATATTATCACGTGTTTGGTGGCTTGTTTTCTGCCAAATAAGTAACCATGGCCCCAAGAAGTCTTCTAGAGCCAACCCTTCGAGACCAAGGGTGCTAATGCAGATTGAAATGAAGAAGAGATAATTGCAAAGTACAAAAGTAGGAGTGCGTGTGTCAGAGCTGGCCAAGTTGTATAGTAAACCCCAATCAATCATCTCTATATAGTGATCAGGAAAACGGCAAATCAAGAAGCTGTTCTCTTTGCAAAAGGTGTAACTGTGGATTACGAAACAGCTACCGCAATGTAGAAAATGTTGACAGCCTGTTATTGGTGTGGATAAATGAAAAACAGATAGCAGGAAAGATTAGCAATCTCTCAAGCGATCATTTTGAGAAAGGCCTAGGCAGTTGCATGACGATTTGGTAAAGAAATTGCCTGCAACCAGTGGGATGTGAGTGAATTTAAGGCCAGCAAAGGTTGGGTTTTGAAAGTATTTTAAGAATCGTAGTGGCATACATAGTGGTGATAAGGCATGGTGGAGGCCTGCCAGTTCAGGACCAAAAGCAGCTGAAAAATATGTAAAGAAATTCAAGGATTACATAGACAGTGAAGACTTGAAAACCAGAACAAGTGTTAATTGCGATGACACAGGCCTTTTGGAAGAAATTGCCAGCAGGACCTGCAGGACACAGGAGGAAAAGGCACTCCCAGTAGCATAACCTATGAAAGACAGACTTAAGCTTCTGATGTGTGGCCAAGCTAGCTTGTGATGCAAAGTGAAGCCTTTATTGGTGTATCACTCAAACCTTTTCCCCCCCCCCATATCGTTCAAGCAAAAGAATATCCTCAAGCTAATTAGTGTGTGCTGTGGAGGCAAACAGTAAGGCATGGGTCACTATGGACGTATTTCTAGACTGGTTCCAATGCATCTGCCCCCAATGTGAAAAATAACAACCTAATTGAAAAGAAATTATGACCTTAAATGCCTCCTGGTATTAGACAAGCCCCTGGTCATCTCTACAGACTTGGCAGAGTGCGACTTCCTGGGACATGAAATTCATTAAGATCAAGTTTTTGCCTCCTTATCCCACTCCTCTCCTCAAGCCCACTGGACCACAGGTCATTTCCACTTCAAGAAACTGTACACCAAAGCTATGTGTTCCACAATTGCTTTGTAGTGGACCACAGAAACCAACTGACTCTAAAAGACTTTTGGAAGGATCACTTTAATAACCTCAATTGTGTAAACCCTATATAGGTAAGGCTTGGAGGGAGTGACTAAGAGGAACCTTGATCTCTGCCTGGAAAAAACAGGTGGCCATAATGTGTTAGACAAAAGGGATTTCGAATAGGTATGAGGCAAACCCATGAGAATTCCCTATGCCAGTTGAGAATCCATTGTGGCATTGGGGAAGTTCCTTGTGGTTGAGTTAGTGGGAGGATGTGGAAAGTTGATGGAGGAGGACAAAGACAAACTAACCACTATGAGCTGCAAGATCATCTTCAACAGCAAGAGGCCAGACTGAGGCAACTGCTTCGGAGGAGGGGATGGCTAAAGTGAAGAAGTTGCCCACTTCCAAAGAATTAGGGAAATGTGTGCAAAGTGACTTGGACTGCAAACTTTGTTTTTGATGAAATTCACCCTCAGACAGCTACTGCAACCGAGTATGGCACCTGTAACCATGACACTGTTGTGGGGGAACCACTTTAGGAAAGCCAAAAGGAACGAGATATACAGCCTCTAGGACATAATATGTTGTGCGACATGAAGTCCAGTCAGACCTCTCAAGCTGTCCTAGTGGCATTAAAAGAAAAGGGAAGTAACCCTGGAAAAGGACTTGCTACCTCAAGTCCTAATGATGGGGATTCCTCTTCTAATGCAATAGTTCAACAATCTCCCCTCCCGCCCATCCCATCAATCCAACACTTAATCTTCATTAAAGGTAAGTGTCAATTATTCTATGTTTATTATGCTATTGTTATTGTTGATATTGTAATTATTCTACTGCATAAACTTAATATTTACAGTGGTTAAAAGGATTTCTTTTTTCATACTATTGGTGTCTTGTCGATTAATTGTGATTTCCATTATTTCCTCATGGGAAAATTGATTCCGCACTTTCCGATAATTTTGGTTACAAGTTGGAGCTCTCAGGAACGGAATTAATATCGCAAACTGGGGGTCCACTGTATACATACAGAAAACAAATGACAAAATAAATATAAAGCACTAATAAAATGGATAAATGAATATTTAACAACACACACCTTTAGTGACTTGACTTCACTTGACTTGTTGGTGTATGTAGACACATAGAGGCAAGAGAAAGCAAGTTTTTATGCATCAATATGAACGCTAATACCATCTCTACGGCTAATTTATCTATCACAATTCATCTAATATGACATTATAAACAATATTAATAACATAGAAACATGATACTATATACTCTAGAATAAATATGTCATAATGCATGAGAGGAGTAAATGGTGTGTGTTGTTATTGGGTTTAAGGGCCGTCACTGAGAGAAGCTGTGGTGGTGGCGGTGGAGACTTCTGCCACCACTGCATCACACTTAAACAATATATGTAATTTATAAATAAGAAATATTTACATTTCAAGTTATAAATAAGAAATACTTATACACCTACCATGCGACTTACAACCACTCGACTTACGACCATGTTTTTTATGCCAAATTTCTGGGAAATAAACAACTATTTGTGTTGTACACAGTGTTTATCCTAAACCTTACAGTATGAAATACAGTACTAACAACATAAAAAGTAAAGTAAAACATGAAATACCAAAATAAAACAATAAAATAAAGTCATTACAAAAATGTTTTGTTGATATTCAGTAGTAAAGTTCGACTTACAACCATTTTGACTCACGACTGGTTTCTCGGAACCGAACTCGGTCGTAAGTCGGATGGTAGGTGTATTTTAATTTATAAATAAGAAATATTTACATTTTAATTTATAAATAAATAAGTTTATTCAGGTATACACAAATACAGATACACAGATTATCATACATAGCAGCATATGTGTAAAGTACCTAGGATAACTCAAAAAAAGTCAGAGTGACTTATGTATTTCCATTGGGCTCCTTTTATATTTACACTTATATTTATTTTTATGCTTACACTTTTATAGTTCACTTACCTAGTAGTAGGTTGTAGACAGCAACCACTCCAGGAAGTACTACCGTCCTGCAGATGGACTGTGAAACAGAAAACCTGTTAACTGTTTTTGCATGAATGATGGTAGAGATTGCTGGTGTCTTATTTCTGTCCTCATAAACACGCTAGATAATAGATATCTTGCTACTCTACTTACACTTTGTGTCACACTCACAGACAAGCCACATGCATAAATATATATATATACATTAGGTTTTTTCTCCTTTTTTCTAAATAGCTCTTGTTCTTCTTATTTCTTCTATGTCCATGGGGAAAGTAGGAAAATAAATCTTTCCTCCGTAAGCCATCGTGTCGTATGAGGCGACTAAAATCCGGAAGCAATGGGCTATGTAACCCCTTCTCCTTAAACATTTACTAAAAAAGAGAAGAAGAAAAACATATAAAACTGGATGCTTGAATTGCGTGGATGTAGTTCGGATGACAAGAAACAGATGAATTACGATGTTAATGAATGAAAAGAAGTTGGATGTCCTAGCCCTAAGCGAAACAAAGGTGAAGGGG
>NC_069428.1:48025585-48137741 GCF_026875155.1 Cherax quadricarinatus | reverse complement strand
CCACTGCCACCACCACGCTTCTCTCAGTGGCGGCCTTAAACCCAATAACAACACACACCATTTACTCCTCTCATGCATTGTGACATATTTTATTTATTCTAGAGTATATAGTATCATGTTTCTATGTTATTAATATTGTTTATAATGTCATATTAGATGAATTGTGATAGATAAATTAGCCGTAGAGATGGTATTAGCGTCATATTGAAGCATAATAAACTTGCTTTCCTCTTGCCTCCTATGTGTCTACCATACACCAACAAGTCAAGTGAAGTCAAGTCACTAAAGGTGTGTGATGTTAAATGTTCATTTATACATTTTATTAGTGCTTTATATTTATTTGTCATTGTTTTCTGTATGTATACAGTGGACCCCCAGTTTGCGATATTAATCCGTTCCTGAGAGCTCATTGTAAACCAAAATTATCGGAAAGCGAATCAATTTTCCCCATAAGAAATAATGGAAATCAAATTAATCCGTGCAAGACACCCAATAGTATGAAAAAAAAAACTTTTACCACATGAAATATTAAGTTTAATGAAGTAGAATAATTACAATAACAACAATAACAATAGAATAATAACAATAGAATAATTGACACTTACCTTTAATGAAGATCTAGTGATGATTGATGGGATGGGAGGAGGGGAGAGTGTTGAACCTATTGTTTAGAAGGGGAATCCCCATCCATTAGGACTTGAGGTAGCAAGTCCTTTTCCAGGGTTACTTCCCTTCTTCTTTTAATGCCACTAGGACCAGCTTGAGAGTCACTGGACTTCTGTCGCACAACATATCTGTCCATAGAGGCCTGTATATCTCGTTCCTTTATGGCTTTCCTAAAGTGGTTCACAACAGTGTCATTCTACAGGTTGCCAACACGGCTTGCAGTAGCTGTCTGAGGGTGATTTTCATCAAAAAAGGTTTGCACTTCAAGACACTTTGCACACATTTCCCTAATCTTTGAAGTGGGCAACTTCTTCACTTTATCCATCCCCTCCTCCGAAGCAGTTTCCTCAGATCTGGCCTCTTGCTGTTGAAGATGATCTTGCAGCTCATCAGTGGTTAGTTTGTCATTGTCCTCCTCCATCAACTCTTCCACATCCTCCCCACTAACCTCCAACCACAAGGACTTCCCCAATGCCACAATGGATTCCTCAACTGGCATAGGATTCTCAGGGTTAGCCTCAAACCCTTCGAAATCCCTGTGGCCACATTCTGGCCACAGTTTTTTCCAGGCAGAGTTCAAGGTCCTCTTAGTCACTCCCTCCCAAGCCTTACCTATAAGGTTTACACAATTGAGGATATTAAAGTGATCCTTCCAAAAGTCTTTTAGAGTCAGTTGAGTTTCTGTGGTCACTACAAAGCACTTTTGAAACATAGCTTTTGTGTACAGTTTCTTGAAGTTGGAAATGACCTGCTGGTCCATGGGCTGCAGGAGAGGAGTGGTATAAGGAGGCAAAAACTTGATCTTAATGAAGCTCATGTCCCCAGAAAGTCGCTCTGCCAAGTCTGTAGGATGACCAGGGGCATTGTCTAATACCAGGAGGCATTTAAGGTCTAATTTCTTTTCAATTAGGTAATTTTTCACATTGGGGGCAGATGCATGGTGTAACCAGTCATAGAAAACGTCCCTAGTGACCCATGCCTTACTGTTTGCCCTCCACAGCACACACAAATTAGCCTTGAGGATATTCTTTTGCTTGAATGCTCTGGGAGTTTCTGAGTGATACACCAATAAAGGCTTCACTTCGCAATCACCACTAGCATTGGCACACATCAGAAGAGTAAGTCTGTCTTTCATAGGCTTATGTCCTGGGAGTGCCTTTTCCTCCTGAGTAATGCAGGTCCTGCTTGGCAATTTCTTCCAAAACAGGCCTGTTTCATCGCAATTAAACACTTGTTCAGGTTTCAAGTCTTCACTGTCTATGTAATCCTTGAATTCTTTCACATATTTTTCAGCTGCTTTTTGGTCTGAACTGGCAGCCTCACCATGCCTAATCACACTATGTATGCCACTACGATTCTTAAATCTTTCAAACCAACCTTTGCTGGCCTTAAATTCACTCACATCACCACTGGTTGCAGGCAATTTCTTTACCAAATCGTCATGCAACTGCCTAGCCTTTTCACAAATGATCGCTTGAGAGATGCTATCTCCTGCTATCTGTTTTTCATTTATCCACACCAATAACAGTCTGTCAACATTTTCTAACACTTGCGGTCGCTGTTTCGTAATCACAGTTACACCTTTTGCAAGAACAGCTTCCTTGATTGCCATTTTCCTGCTCACTATAGTAGAGATGATTGATTGGGGTTTACTATACAACTTGGCCAGCTCTGACACACTCACTCCACTTTTGTACTTTGCAATTATCTCTTTCTTCATTTCAATAGCCATTAGCACCCTTGGTCTCGAAGGGTTGGCACTAGAAGCTTTCTTGGGGCCCATGGTTACTTATTTTGCAGAAACAAGCACCAAACACAGTGATAATATGGATAATATGGAATGTACCGAATGTATCTTTAGATGCGCGCACACTGGCTGGCTTGTAAACAATGGCACACACGAGGCAGTTCAGGCCATACGTGGACACGTCTTGTACGAATTGCATCGCATACCGGGTTTTGTAATGGGAACCGAGGCAAATATTTTGCGATATAATGCATCAGATACCGGATTTATCAGATACTGATAGCATCGCGAACCAGGGGTCCACTGTATTTATATTTAATCTTTAAAAAAATATTTTTTGTTAATACTTTTGGCTGTCTGAAACATTTAAATTGGATTTCCATTATTTCTTATGGGGAGAATTAATTCAACTAATGGCTAATTTGACTTAAGGCTAGCTCACTGGAACAGATTAAAGGCGTTAGTTGAGGGTCTACTGTATAGTACACTCATTACTTACCTTAAAATATCTTAATCTAGGATGAAATGAGTAGTATTTATTGTAAGAAATCAAGTGTGGTATGTATGGTAGCCAGCCAGGCTACCATACCAGGCCAACCCACCCACACATAATGTTCTATGACATTAAGCATCCCAGAGCGATAAAATGCATATACAGTTCACTCATTACTTACCTTAAAATATTTGTAGTCCTAATGTAGGGTCAGAGGTGAGTAAACAAAGTAAAATGAATTAATGAGAGAAGAGAATGAGTACATGAGAGAGAGAGGACACTTGCAGAGTTATGTAAACAAACCAGACATATGCCAGTTTTGTAAACAAACCAGGGGAACACGTCTGGTTTGTGTACAAGTTACATCATGTACATGTTGTCTCTGCATTGATACAGTTGAATAAATAAAGAGAAACACTCCCATTCTCATGTAACGCCATTTTTAGAAGAAATGATGCTCTGAGTGAAGCATACGAAAGGAATAATATTCTACAGTTAAACCCAGTAACACATTTTCTCTTATGTTGGACTAGAGAAAATGTTATTCTTGCCATCACTTTTACAAGTTGTCTGGCTACCACATATCATATTTATGTTTATTTATTCTACTGTGGGGTGTATTTATCATCTTTATATGTTATGTATCATGTTTATTATATAATTTTGAAAAAATACCATAGGTGGATTAATGAAAATGTGTATATTAACGTAATATACTACACTTAATGAGACTCGGTGATTATTATTATTATCATTACTAATACAGTGGACCCCCGCATACCGCAAGCATCGCATACCGTACAATCCGCATACCGCTCGCTTTTTTTGCAAAAATTTTGCCTCGCATACCGCACAAAAACCCGCTCACCACTCTTCGTCCGAGACGCGTCCAATGTGCGGCCTGAGCCACGCTCACATGTTCTGCTGGTGGCATTGTTTACCAGCCAGCCTCCGCGGTAACATCCAAGCATACAATCGGAACATTTCGTATTATTACAGTGTTTTTGGTGATTTTTTCTGGAAAATAAGTGACCATGGGCCCCAAGAAAGCTTCTAGTGCCAACCCTACAGCAATAAGGGTGAGAATTACTATAGAGATGAAGAAAAAGATCATTGATAAGTATGAAAGTGGAGTGCGTGTCTCCGAGCTGGCCAGGTTGTATAATAAACACCAATCAACCATCGCTACTATTGGTGGTACAGCTGCTGCTGCTGCTATACCACCGTCAGCTGCTGCTGCACTGTCAGCTGCTGCTGCACTGTCAGCTGCTGCTGCTGTTGTACCACCGTCAGCTGCTGCTGCTGCTGTAGTACCGTCTGCTGCTGCTGTAGCATCGTCTGCTGCTGCTGTAGCATCGTCTGCTGCTGCTGTAGCATCGTCTGCTGCTGCTGTAGCATCGTCTGCTGCTGCATCGTCTGCTGCTGCTGTAGCATCGTCTGTTGCTGCTGTAGCATCGTCTGTTGCTGCTGTACCACCGTCAGCTGCTGCTGCGCTGTGCACTGTTGTTGGTGTGGCTTATTGAGAATACCAAGAAACAATTAACCCCAGAGGATTTGCCACCCAGGATAACCCAAAAAAGTCAGTGTCATCGAAGACTGTCTAACTTATTTCCATTGGGGTCCTTAATCTTGTCTCCCAGGATGCAACCCACACCAGTCGACTAACACCCAGGTGAACAGGGAAAAATGCCTGGAACTAGTGCTCATATTGGTGAATTTAAAGCCAGCAAAGGTTGGTTTGAGAGATTTAAGAATCATAGTGGCATACACAGTGTGATAAGGCCTGTTCTGGAAGAAAATGCCAAACAGGACCTACAGTACTCAGGAGGAAAAGGCACTCCCAGGACACAGTGTCTCATCAGTCATTGCTGCATCTTCAATAAAGGTAAGTGTCATTTATTCTTCATTTATAGAGTAGTACATGCACAATATATATTGTGCATGTACTACTCTACTATTGTGCATGTATCCTTCTCTTTGTGTGTAGGAAAATGTATATTTCATGTGGTAAATTTTTTTTTTTATACTTTTGGGTGTCTTGCACGGATTAATTTGATTTCCATTATTTCTTATGGGGAAAATTCATTCGCATACCGAACATTTCGCATAACAATCAGCCCTCTTGCACGGATTAAAGTCGCTATGCGGGGGTCCACTGTATGGTGTCACTCGTAGAAGTCGTCTGGCTACCACATCTCATATTTATGTTTATTTATTCTACGGTGGGGTGTATTTATCATCTTTGTGTGTTATGTATTGTGTGTATTATATAATTTTGAAAAAATATCATAGATGGATTAATGAAAATGTGTATATTAACGTAATATACGACATTTAATGAGACTCTGTGATTATTGTTGAGTACAGTGGACCCTCGACCAACGATGGCATCGTCAAATGATAAAATCACCTAACGATGCGTTTGAGCGTAAAAATTTTGGCCCTACCTGCAATGAAAAACTCGACTAACAACATTCGTCCTGAACGCGTCCATGTGTCCGTCTGGCCTGAGCCAGCCTCAGCTGCCCTGCCTTCAGTTAGTGTGCCAGTGTTTACAAGCCAGTGCGGTTGCTTCCACGTATACATTCAGTCTATTTTGTATTATTCCACTGTTTTTAGTGCCTGTAACTGCTAAATAAGCCACCATGGGCCCAAAGAAAACTTCTTGTGCCAACCCTGTGGTAAAAAGGGTGAGAATTACAGTTGAAATGAAGGAGATAATTACAAAGTATGAAAGTGGAGTGCGTGCCTCCAAGCTGGCCAGGTTGTATAACAAACCCCAATCAACCATTGCTACTATCTTGGCCAACAGCAAGGCAATCAAGGAAGCTGTTGTTGCGAAAGGTTCAAGTATGTTTTTAAGAAACAGATCGCAAATACTCGAAGATGTTGAGAGACTTGTTGTTGTGGATAAACAAAAAACAAATATCAGGAGACAGTTTTACTCAATCAATAATATGTGAAAAGGCAAAGCAGTTGCATGTAACCCCTTCTCCTGTATAAATTACTAAATTTAAAAAGAGAAACTTTCATTTTTCTTTTTGGGCCACCCTGCCTTGGTGGAATACGGCCGGTTTGTTGAAAAAAAAAAAATACAGGTATACTCCCAGCAAGTGCGTGTGAGCATGTTAGACGGGAGTGAATGGAGACGAATGGTATTTGGGACCTGACGAGCTGTTGGAGTGTGAGCAGGGTAATATTTAGTGAAGGGATTCAAGGAAACTGTTTATTTTTATATAGCCGGACTTGAGTCCTGGAAATGGGGAGTACAATGCCTACACTTTAAAGGAGGGGTTTGGGATATTGGCAGTTTGGAGGGATATGTTGTGTATCTTTATATGTATGTGCTTCTAAACTGTTGTATTCTGAGCACCTCTGCAAAAACAGTGATTATGTGTGAGTGAGGTGAAAGTGCTGAATGATGAAAGTATTTATTTTTTGGGGATTTTCTTTCTTTTTGGGTCACCCTACCTCGGCGGGAGACGGCCGACTTGTTGAAAAAAAAAAAGGTATACATAAGTGTAATTATCAGAGTGCAGTGGACCCTCGGTTATCGGCCGTAATCCGTTTCAGGTCAGCCGATAACCGAAATGGCCGAAAACCGAATTAATATTTCCCATAAGAAATAATGGAAATACAATTAATCCATTCCAGACAAAAATGTTCACAAAAAAAATAATTTTTTTTAACAGTTATGTAAATTTTACATACCTTTATTGAAGGCTAATGCTGGCTTCTGGAAGATAGGGAAGAGGAAAGAGGAAGGAGTTAGTGTTTGGAAGGGGAATCCCCCTCTATAAAGACTTTAGGTAGCAAAGCCTTCTCTGGGGTTACTTCCCTTCTTTGTCTTTTAATGCCACTAGGACCAGCTTGAGAGTCACTGGATCCCTGCCTCACAACAAATCTGTCCATAGAGGTCTGTTTCTGGCATCTCTCTAAGATTTCCCTGAAGTGGGACAGGGTTTTGTCACTGAACATGTTGCAGATATGGCTTGTTTCAGCTTGGTCAGGGTGGTGTTTCTCTACAAAAACTTGCACCCTAGTCCACATTGCACACACCTCTTTAATCTGTCATTTGCTGCTACAGTACATTCATTACTAACCTTAAAATATTTGTAGTCTTAATGTAGGTTAGAGAGTGAGTAGTATTTATTTGTAGGAAGTCAGTGTAGGTAGCAGTAGATGTAGGTACAGTACACGTATGTAGCTTCCCCCCCGGGCTACACTACACAGCTATATTACAATACACAGCCATATTATTACACTACACAGCCATATTATTACCATGTTCACTGAATTTAATTGTTTCTAACAACTACCTTTAGATGTCATCATAAACAAAGGGAGAAGTAATGAATAATTCATGCCAAGATTGTAAACAGATGCATGTGAAGGGCAGTTACTGCACCAGTCGCCAGATTCACAGTTTTCTCTAATGCTGCATCAGAAAAAACGTAATGTTACTCTCCATCCACTCTCCACTTGATAACATATAAACATTACATGTTTATATGCTATGTTTTATGTGCTACATGATATGTAATGTTATATATAATTTGAAGAAAATATCATAGATGGATTAATGAAAATGTCTAATATTAATGTAAAATAAGATGTTTAATGTGCAAAGAGTGATTATTAAATTACATCGCATATAATAAACATTGCATGTTTATATGCTATGTAACATGTTTCTTACATAATTTTGAAGAAGATATAATAGATGGATTAATGAAAATGTCTATATTTATGTAAAATAAGACATTTAATGTACCAGTGATTATTATTAAATATACATCGCATATAAACATTGCATGTTTTCATATACTATGTAACGTGTTTCTTTGGGCCCATGGTTGCTTATTTTGCAGTTGTACTCGATCAATAACCACAAAAGACAATGGATTATAGCAAAATGTTTGGATGAATGAGCAGAAGCTTCCTCACTTGCCCAGAGACAAAGTCAAACTGACTTGCAAGCGGCCCCAGCCGACGGATGGATGCCTCCCAAATGGCCGATAACCAAATTAACGGCCGATAACCGGGCGCCGAAAAACCGCCCGATAACCGAGTTGGCCGATAACTGAACCGGCCGATGACCGGGGGTCCACTGTATATGTAAAATATGAAATAACTTTTAAAAACACTTGAAATTTTTGAGTTTCCTGACGGAGCTCATGGAGAATGTAAACAAACCGGATGGGGCGCGGTGACCGTCTTATAAAGTCAGGTGGGGAGACGTATAGAGAGTTTTGGCAATAATTTGAAATGACCGTATTAGTGGAACGCTGTAAAGGAAAACACTGTAAACCTACTGTAGATGGCATAGGTGTCTATAGGGTTAACCCTTTGACTCTTTCGGTCGTATATATTCGTCTTATGAGCCACCGTGTTTGACGTATTAATATGCATAAATTCTAGCTGCTTCAAATCAAGCAGGAGAAAGCTCGTAGGCCCACATTTGAGAGAATGGGTCTTCATGGTCAGTGTGCACCATATAAAAAAAATCGGGGAGCCAGTGGTGCATTGTGGGAATGCCATTTCAGTGTCCTTGTTCTGCATGCCTATCGGTAAGAAATATGTGACTCCTCGGCAAATCTGGGACTCTTCTCTTCCCAAGTGGTCGCTCTAACACAGATGGAAGTGTCAGTTTGTGACCAAAAGTAATGCCCAGGATACCAGAAGAATGAAGGAGAATGAGAGAGAGAATGAGGGAGAGAATGAGGGAGAGAATGAGGGAGAGAATGAGGGAGAGAATGAGGGAGAGAATGAGAGAGAGAATGAGAGAGAGAATGAGGAAGAGAATGAGAGAGAGAATGAGAGAGAGAATGAGGGAGAGAATGAGGGAGAGAATGAGAGAGAGAATGAGGGAGAAAGATAATTAGGTAGTAGGATGGAGGGGAAGCGAGCATCCAACTCCATTGTTTTGACTGGTGGTAGGGGGAGTGAGTAGTGAGACAATATGTCATTTTGACAGCTGCCAACCCTGACTCGGTACAACACAAGCTTGCTGAAGATAATAGCAGTTATATGAGAGTATCCAGTGACTATATATGTGTATATATATTATAGAAACCAGAAGGAAGGAAGGAAGAAAGGAAGGCATGAAGGAAGGAAGGATGAGATGAACAGAAGGAAGGAAGGACAAGATCAAAGGAAGGAAGGAAGGACGAGATGAAAGGAAGGAAGGAAAAAAGTAAGGAAGGAAGGAAAGATGAAATAAGGAAGAAAGGAAGGTAGGTAGGCAGGAAAGGAAGGAAGGAATGTAGGAAGGAAGGAAGGAAGATAGGTAGGAAAGAAGGAAAAAAAAGTAAGGAAGGAAGGAAAGAAGAAGTAAGGAAAGGAAGGTAGGTAGGTAGTAAAGGAAGGAAGGAATGTAGGAAGGAAGGAAGGAAGGTAGGTAGGAAAGAAGGAAGGTAGGAAGGAAGGAATGATGATACACGACCATTTACTTAGGATAACTACCTATTCTGAGCACCTCTGCAAAAACAGTGATTATGTGTGGGTGAGGTGAAAGTGTTGAATGATGAAAGTATTTTCTTTTTGGTGATTTTCTTTCTCTTTGGGTTACCCTGCCTCGGTGGGAGATGGCCGACTTGTTGAAGAAAAAAAGAAGAAGAACTACCTAACACAACTGCCTGCTAATACTTTGAAGAAAACTGCTTAGACGAGGAGTTTAGTCTGTGCACATAAAAAAAAATGCCCACAAAAATGCAGACATACTCATTTTATGTGTGAGGAGTGTAAAACACCATTGTGTATGAAACCATGTTTCACAGAGTTCCACAAGCTGTAGAACTTCTAGGAACATATCCAGTGACTGTACATTTGTATATATATTATAGAACAATGGTAATAAAAATTTTTTTTGTATTGTATGTGTAAACAAATTTTGTAAACAATATATTGATAATTATGTTTGTGCGCTTATTGTGTTGTATACAACGAGTGTATATATGTACATTGCACCTTACTTTGGACTCACAGGCCACATAAGTTACCTGAAAAAATAAAATAGTGAAAAAACAAGTAACCTTGGAATGCATGTAAACCAAAGTTTACCAGGTGAGCGGCATTCGCCGCTGTTGCCAGACGCGGCTCATTTTCTGCCAACTTTATGCCTCTATATCTCGGTAAGTACTGATCGCAATTTTTTTTTTTTTTTTTGGGGGGGGGGGGGCTTAAAACAATCAGAAAATTAATCTCAACATTTTCATAAGAAAAAATTTTTTTTTTTTTTTTTTTTTTTTTTTGGGGGGGGGAAATTCATCGACACCAGGAGACACTTCAGGATTTGGGGTTGCGCCAGTCAGAGGGTTAAAGAACCCAATTTCTGTAGACATAAATGCCTTGAATCATCATTAACCCTTCCAGGGTCCGTCCCGTAGATCTACGGCTTTACGTTCAGGGTCCAAACCGTAGATCTATGCCATGAGCTCAGCTCACCCTAATAAGCTGTAAGTGGTAAATTTGGGCCTAGATATGAGAGAATACATGTATGTGGTATGTGTGTACCACATAAAACAAATCCTGCAGCACACAGTGTATAATGAGAGAGAAAAAACTGAGACAGTGATTTTCGATTAAAACAACGACTTTGCAGTGTTTTCTTGTATATTTTATATAGTTATATTTGAGATTTCTTGGTCTCATTTGATAGAATGGAAGATATATTACAGAAGTAGAGATGATTTTGATTGGTTTTAGTACTGGAAATGGCTTGAAACTGACCTCAAAGTAGCGGAAATGTTAAATTTTTGTCGATGATCAAGAGTAAACAAACGACCTCGCACGTCTAATACACGCCAGCTGATGGGTCTAATATACATTCACAAATGTGATGATGATATTTATACAATTATTACAATATTGCATAACAGTAAATGTTCTATTTTTTGGTTTGAATAACAATTCATTATGTGAATAAAAAATCGAAATGGAGTTCATTTGTAAAGCCTTAAAACATAACTGATGAGCAGAGGAAATGTTAGTTTAGTTCCAGGAATGCCTGCATTGTTTATTCTGAACCCTATTTTGAAATTGGAATATTTTGAACTTTTTGTTAAATTGGCCAAATTACCAATTTCCGATCACTTTATTTTGTAGTTGAAACAGTTGACTGGGTGATTTCTTGTGCTCAATCGATAAAATAGAAGTAATACTAGTGAAATAGCTAAGAATTTGGTCAAATTGAATAATATAATTGGCCTAAAATTGGAGTCAAAGTCAGCAAAATCGCTGATTCGTAAATATCTCTGACATCAAAATTCGCGAGAGCATAATTTCGTCAGTTTTCCATCAGATTTCATACTTTTTGTTTTATTACCTTCATAAAAAGATTCTCTACCATTTCATAAGAAAAAATAACAAAATTTTTTTTTTGAAAATTCTTGGACACTGGTGCACCCTTTGAAATTTGTCCTCTGGACCCCGAATGGGTTAATCACTATTTCTAACACAAAGAGAATAAAGGTAGTTTCATCTCTGAATTATTAGCAAGAATTCTCCTCAAAGCAGTACACCCCGCCATCACATAGCAGCTACTACTACTCGTACCACAAGCAGCGGGGGCTTATGTATAGGTACTGTGGAATTGCAGCACCCCCTATTTTCACTCGATATTATTGATAACATTCAATATAATGAGTCTTTTTTTCTTAAATTGTTTCTTTATACTTGTACATTATATAATCCTTAAGCTTAATGTCAGTAGCCATACTCTATTACAGGAAAAAATTATAAAAATCCTTGCATGGAAATGTGTGCTTCACAGTTCCAGTGACTCAGTGTTTGGCTGTTATGCGCATGTGCATATGTCCGAGATAAGATGCTGCACGTTAGGTAGAGAGAGCACTGTCGCTGACGCAGTGCTGACCCTATTGTGCAAGTGTAAGATACTGTTTTTTTTGACTCAGCGATGTGTGCTGTGCTTAAAAACCATGTACCATATTCTTGAATGTGAAGCGTAGTATTAGATGATTATCATGCCTACAGCTATTTTATTTAATTCATAGTTGTTTTCTGTTCTTTTATATTACCGAAAATTTAAATAATTTAATCATGGCCCTCTTTGCATCCCCAAGAAATAAGTTCTGTGACTGTAAGTGAACTTCAACAGCTTAAGTTTTTACAGTTGTCTCTCCATGAGAAAGTTAGAGTTAAGAAAATTTTCTGAAGCAGCAGCACCACTAATTTTAGCTGCGAGCCACCACTGACCACAAGTACTACAACGATTACTACTACTACTACTGCTACCTACAATTACATTATGTATATAAATGGTATAAAATACCAACAAGATAAAAATTACACACATGTGCAACATCTGGGTATCTTTATTGTAGACAATTCACCATCCAGTGGTTTTATCAATACAAATTCAAGGACATTAATGGAAGGCAGGAGAAATATATGCAACGGATACGGTAATCAGTCTCTCAGCCTTGGAGTTGGTGTGAAGAGCACCATAGTCATGAAGATTCTGGAGCACAGGCAAGAAGACTGGCGCTTATATGCTGGCAACAGGTGGAAAGGGACAGGTAGCAGATGTTGCACGTGTCTAATTTTCATCTTGACGATATTTTATACTTTTCATGTACAACTTGTCAGACACTGCAACATCATGGAAATCTTGGTTAAAAGGACATCTACATAACCTCCTTCATGGCTACTACTACCATTAACCCATCCCTTGGGTATGACTTACTTCTACTGGGGAATCCCACCTACCAGTGACTATGCCCTCATCTGCTACCCGTCCCTTTCCACCTGTTGCCAGTATGTAAGCGCCAGCCTTCTTGCATGTGCTCCAGAATCTTCACGACTACGGTGCTCTTCACACCACCTCCAAGACTGAGAGACTGATTACCTCATCTGTTGTATATAGTTCTTCTGTCTTCCATTCATGTCCTTGAATTTGTATTGATAAAGCCACTGGATGGCAAAACGTCTAATTTTCAATTATATTATGCTTTGCACCTCACTCTGTGCCTGTATATACCCCTCTGTGTCCCTGTAGTGTTTGTAATGGCTTGACAGAGCTCCTGGAGAGCAAAACATTGCTACAGTAAAATGTCATACTAGTTGCACTTGTGCCATTTTACCTAACATATTATTGGTATTTTAGCAACTTTATTATAATTGAGCATTATGGTATCAGAGGTCATGCACTTGCATGTACGTATAAAGTCCGACCTTACCAACAGACATCAGTATGTCACTATATAGAGTACAACCTCTTCAGCAAGACCTGTTGACATAGATATCCCACAGGGCAATTCCTCGGCTCTCTGCTTTCCCTCATAGACATACATCAACAATTTTCCAAATGCATCCCAGTAATTTAGACCTGTTCACTTTGCTGCTGATACAACTTTTGTCATCTCACACCCTACTCCAAATTCCCTCAACAACAATGTTAATGAAGAACTCTCAAATATATCAACCTGGATGACTACCAATAAACTCACGCTTGACATTAACAAGACCTTCTACTTGATGTTCGAGCACAGAGCAACAAATGTCCAATTAAATTTTATGATAAACAATTCTCCCATAGCTAAACAAAATGCTGGAAAATTCCTGTGTTTGTTCCTTGACAACAACTTGAAATTCAACACCTTCATTCAACACATTAACTAAAAAAGTATCCAAATCAGTTGGTATCCTCTTCAAGATATGTCACTATGTGCCTCAAGTAGCCCTACTTACATTATACTACCCTCTAATCTGTCCCACAACAGCAAAATCACCTTAAGCTGATAATAACAAAAAGCTGCAGTATAGATGATCATAGTCTAGCACCACTCTTCAAAGAGCTAAACCTACTTATTATACATAAAATACACTCATATTATTGTACTTACTACATATACAGGACAGTAAACTCTAATATCCTGATCTGAAACTCTTTCTTGATAGTTGCCACAGAACTTGTATGATATACTATACACAAAATCTCTATGATATTCTCCATATTTGGTTTAATTAATCTTTGCAAAAACTCATTGTGCATAAAAGCACTCCCCCCCCCCTCTCACACATGCACATGCACATGAGGTGCAGTGGGAAAGAGAACTAGATGGAAAGACAGTAAATGAAATGATGCAACAAGTGACCACAAAGTACAGGGAGGAAGAAAAGTTCATACCGAGGGGCAAGAGAAAAAATGGAAAGACCCGAGTGAACCCATGGTTTACCGGAGATGTAAAGAGGCCATAGCTAAGGACTCAAGAGAACAAGAAGTTGACCAGAAAAAAACAGATATGATTGTGCATGGATATATAGAGAGTAACTCAGCATCAAAATAAAAATCTGACTCAAAGTTATTATACGGTCACATCACAAGGAAATCGATGGTCAAGGTCAAACACATCAAGAAATTGGAGAGAGTGCAAAAGTTTGCAGCAAGACTAGTACGAGAGCTAAGGGGTATGTTTTAGGAGGAGAGGTTAAGAGAACTCAATCTGATGATACTAGAGGATAGGGGTTGTACATGATAATGACACACAAAATACTGAGAGGAATTGACAGGGTGAACAGGGCTAGAATGTTTCAAAGATGGGACACAGGAACAAAGGGGCACGACTGGAAGTTAAAAACTCAGATGAGTCTTAGGGATGTTAGGAAGTATTACTTTAGCTTTAGAGTTGTCAGGAAGTGGAACAATATGGAGAATGATATAATGGAGATTGGATCCATACAAAGCTTTAAGAAGAGGTATGATAAAGCTTTTGGAGTGGGGAGAGAGTGATCTAGTAGTGACTAGCAAAGAGGCAAGGCCAAGAGCTGTGGCTCATCCCCCGCAACCATAAACAGGTGAGTACAGAGAGAGATATATATATAAATGTGACTTGACCCCTTCATCTACATATAGGTGAGTACTCACTCATGCATACATGTGCAAAAGGTGTACATACGGACATGAATACACACATGTACACATTTACTTATGCAAACATAGGTATTTTATATTTTGCTGCACTAGAATGGTATAACTACCCTGCATCATTCCTCTTACTTGCATTGAGGTAGAAGAGGCTGGGCTTATGGAATACTGGGATACCTTCCTCAGATCCTGCAATAATAAGAATACATCAAGTATTTCAGTGTTGCTAACCTATACAAACATTGTGACTGACTTCTTTTATGTTAGTAATTTGCATCTTTTCAGATACGTTGACTTTGTGTGTTTGATGGGTTATGACTACCACATATTTTGGCCATACCTGCCCTTCACTGGTCACAACTCCCCATTATTCAAGAGACGAAAAGAATGCTACTATTTTGCAACCATGAACCTCCAGTGGTCGACAGACTACTGGATGAAGAATGGAATGCCGAAAGAGAAGATTGTCATTGGAGTTCCGACGTATGGACGCACTTGGAGGTAAGAATTGTTATGTAAGTTTATTTAGGTACAGGTAAACATAAGTACATTTATCATACCTGTTAATATATGTGTAAATTACAAATTGACTTATTTCCATTGGGGTTTTTGTAATACCTTATTAACCCTCTGAGGATCGACAGGCCCTCTCCGAGACTCGTTCTCAGGGTCGGCCAAATTTAAAAAAAAAAATAATTTTCTCTTATGAAAAGATAGAGAATCTTTTCCTGATCATAATGACACCAAAAGTTTGAAATTTGATGGAAAACTTAGGGAATTATGCTCTTGCGAAGTTAGCGGTCTCGGCGATGTTTACGAATCGGCGATTTTGCCCACTTTGAGCCCCATTTTCGGCCAATTCCACTGTACTAGTCAACAAAAAACATGGATATTTCGCTAGAACTCCATTTTTTCTATCGAATAAGTGCAAGAAACCACCCATTTATCAGTTTCAACTATCCAGTACAGTGGTCAGAATTTAGCAATTTTGCCAAATTCGCACAAATTTCAAAAGATGCCAATTTCTGAATAGGGTCCAGAATAAACAAGAAAGACTTTCCTGGCACTAAAATGACATTTCCTCTGTTCATTAGTCACGTACCAAGGCCCCTCTTACATTCTTTTGCTTTCCACTTTGAATTTTTATTCTCACAAAAAATAGAAGATTTACTGTTATGCAGACTACTGCATTAGTGCAAAAAATGGTATAAATAATATTGACACACTTGCGAAAGAATATTAGACTCACCAGTTGACGTGTATTGGACACATAGCATGATTTGTTTACTTTTGAACTTTGGTAAAAATCAAACATTTCTGCTACTTTGAGCTCAATTTCAAGGTACTTTTCATTGTAAAACCAGTCAAAATCATCTCTATTTCTGTAGTATGTCTTCCATTCTATAAAATGAGACCAAGAAAACTAGAATACAACAATAAATACCATGCATAAATACAGTGCAAAGTCGCTGTTTTGTTCCAAAAAAACGGTCAAAGTTTTTTTTTTCTCATTATGCACTGTGTGCTGCAGGATTTTTTTTATACTGTGCACACTGACCACATAGACCCATTCTTTCATATGTATGCCTACCAGCTTTCTCCCACTAGATTTGAGGGTGCTAGAATTTAGGCGTACTAATACGTCAAAATCCCTGGGTTGTAAGCCGTACTAGTACGGCCGAAACCGTCAAAGGGTTAATATATACTACCTGTAATATCTGTAATCTTCTCAAACGTTAAACAATTCATTGTGACCACTTTAGGTTAATACTCAAATTGTAATTCCTCTCTATTAAATTTATTAAATATATGTAGAATTGAGACACTTATGCAACACATGGGAATTTTTATTGAAGAAACGTTTCACCACACAGTGGCTTCATCAGTCCAATACAAAGTAGAAGTGGGTAAGGAGAGTAGAAGTTTGAGGTAATCAGTCCCTCAACCTGGATTCGAAGTGTTCAGTCTATCACTCTTGTAGGAAGAGTGTGGGAGCCACATAACTTGTACAAGTGATGGCAAGAATAACATTTTCTCTAATCTAACATAAGAGAAAATGTGTTACTGGGGGTAACTGTAGAAAATTATTCCTTTCGTATGTATGTAAGTAAGTTTATTCAGGTATACACAAATACAGTTACATAGATTATCATACATAACAACATACGTGTAGAGAACCTAGGATAACCCAAAAAAGTCAGTGTGACTTATTTCCATTGCCTTCACTCAGAGCTTCATTTCTTCTCAAAATGTTACATGAGAATGGGAGTGTTCTTCTTTATTAATTCTACCGTATCAATGTAGAGACAACCTGTACACAATGTAACTTGTACACAAACCAGACGTGTACACTTCGTTTGTTTACAAAACTTACGTTCGCCTGGTTTGTTTACATAACTCTGCGCCTGTCCCCTCTCATGTACTCATTCTTTCTCTCTCTCATTTATTCGTTTTATCTCATTTACTTACTCCTGACCCTAGATTAAGACTATAAATATTTTAAGGTAAGTAATGAGTGCACTATGTGTGTATTGTACTTTTTTATTGTTTTTTGATGCCTGGTTCTATTGCTAACTTAATATATGTTAGTGTAAACTTTTTATCTAGTGTTTGTATGCATTTATAAGTGGAAAAAAAGGGTGTTCCACTTTACGGCGGTTTCCGCTTTACGGCGGTAGCCTGGAACCTAACCTGCCGTATAAGTGGGGCCCTCCTGTACACAACTTTCCTTGTATGAACCTTAGCCCTGGCTTCGTCTCTGTAGATGCCTTCCTCTCCCACTACATTGTAAAATGCTCCAAACTTCAGAACACCCGTGACTTAACCTGAATCCTCATTTTTCTTTTTCTTTTTCTTCTTCTTCCTCTTCCCCTTTCCTCTTTCCTTTTCTCCTCTGGGTTGTCTTTCTCTCTCCTGTCTCGTGTTTCTGTTCCTTCTTCATTTATTTCACCACTTCCCCTTTCACGCACCTCTGTGCGCTTGCTCTCCCTCTGTGGCCATCTAGCTCTCTTGCAGTGCTCCCCTTCCTTTGTATTTGACTGGCTCGTCATCCTTATTTCCCACTTCTACCACTACCACTACTACTGCCTCTTCTTCTACTACTACTACTACAACTACTGATGAAATTAAGACAAATGTGCGGCATCTGGTTGTCTTTGTTGTGGACGTTTCGCCATCCAGTGGCTGGCTGGATGGCGAAACGTCTATGATGGGGATGCCCGGGTGTTGTGCATGTGTCTTAATTTCATCTTGTCGGTATTATATACAACTCTTGTACTACTACTACCACCACCTCTTCCTGCCTATATATTGCCGTCCTGCTCCACCTCTGGTTAGTGTGACTTTGTCAATGGTCCAAGTCGGACCGAAACGTTGTCGTAAGCTTCTCTCTTTTATGTGCGGGTTATTTGTGTATCGTTCCAGTCACGGTATTGTGCCTTTTTTGTTACCTACTGCTAGGTTGAGGGACTGATTACCTCATCTTCTGTACATAGTTCTCCTGTCTTCAAGTTATGTCCTGGAATTTGTATTGATAAAGCCACTGGATGGCAAAACATCTACAATAAAGATACCCAGATGTTGCACATGTGTCTCAGTTTCATCTTGTCGGTATTGTATACCATTCTTGTACAATGAGTGGGAGGGTTGGAATAGTTTTAAAAATGTAGTATTAGACTGTGGGGCAGAAGTTTGTGGTTATAGGAGGGTGGGTGCAGGAGGAAAGAGGAGTGGTTGGTGGAATGATGAAGTAAAGGGTGTGATAAAAGAGAAAAAGTTAGCTTATGAGAGGTTTTTACAAAGCAGAAGTGTTATAAGAAGAGTAAAAGAGCACAGTGGACCCTCGACCAGCGATGGCATCGATTAACGATAAATCTGACTAGCGATACATTTTATCACAAAAATTTTGCCTTGATTAGCACTAAAAAACTCGACCAACACTATTCGTTCCGTCTGAGACGCGTCCACTTCTGGCCAGTGTTTACAAGCCAGGCAGCCACCGCGGTCGCTTCCAAGCATACAATCGGAACATTTCATATTATCACAGCCTTTTTAGTGATTGCACCTGCAAAATAAGTCACCATGGGCCCCAAGAAAGCTTCTTGTGCCAACCCTACAACAAAAAGGGTAAGAATTACTATGGAGATGAAGAAAGAGATCATTGCTAAGTATGAAAGTGGAGTGCATGTCTCCGAGCTGGCCAGGCTGTACACAAAGCCCCAATCAACCATCGCTACTATTGTGGCCAAGAAAACGGCAGTCAAGGAAGCTGTTCTTGCCAAAGGTGCAACTATGTTTTCAAAACTGAGATTGCAAGTGATAGAAGATGTTGAGAGACTGTTATTGGTATGGATAAACGAAAAACAGATAGCAGGAGATAGCATCTCTCAAGCGATCATATGTGAAAAGGCTAGGAAGTTGCATGACGATTTAATTAGAAAAATGCCAGCAACTAGTGGTGATGTGAGTGAATTTAAGGCCTGCAAAGGTTGGTTTGAGAGATTTAAGAATCGTAGTGGCATACATAGTGTGACAAGGCATGGTGAGGCTGCAGTTTGGACCAAAAAAGCAGCTGAAAAATATGTGCAGGAATTCAAGGAGTACATAGACAGTGAAGGACTGAAACCTGAACAAGTGTTTAATGGTGACACTGACAATGTTGTGAAACACTTTAGGAATGTCATAAAGGAACGGGAGGTACAGGCCTCTATGGGCAGATATGTTGTGCGACAGAGGTCCAGTGACTCTCAAGCTGGTCCTAGTGGCATTATAAGAAGAAGGAAGTAACCCCGAAAAAGGACTTGCCACCTCAAGTCCTAATGGAAGGGGATTCCCCTTCTAAACACTAAGACCATCAACACACTCCCCTCTTCCCATCCCATCAATCATCACCAGATCTTCAATAAAGGTAAGTGTCATGTAACTGTGCATGTCTTCTTCAGTTTGTGTGTATTAAAATTAATATTTCATGTGTTAAATTTTTTTTTTCAATACTTTTGGGTGTCTTGCACGGATTAATTTGATTTCCATTATTTCTTATGGGAAAAATTAACTTGACTGACCATTATTTTGACTAACGATGAGCTCTCAGGAATGGATTAATAGCGTTAGTCGAGGGTCCACTGTATATGGAGAGTAAAAGGAAGGTGAAGAGAGTGGTGAGAGAGTGCAAAAAGAGAGCAGATGATAGAGTGTGAGAGGCACTGTCAAGAAATTTTAATGAAAATAAGAAAAAATTTTGGAGTGAGTTAAACAAGTTAAGAAAGCCTAGGGAACGAATGGATTTGTCAGTTAAAAACAGAGTAGGGGAGTTAGTAGATGGGGAGATGGAGGTATTGGGTAGATGGCGAGAATATTTTGAGGAACTTTTAAATGTCGATGAAGAAAGGGAGACGGTAATTTCATGCACTGGCCAGGTAGGTATACCATCTTTTAGGAGTGAAGAAGAGCAGGATGCGAGTGTGGGGGAGGTGCGTGAGGCATTATGTAGAATGAAAGGGGGTAAAGCAGCTGGAACTGTTGGGTTCATGACAGAAATGTTAAAAGCAGGGTGGGAATAGTATTGGAGTGATTGGTATTGTTGTTAAATAAATGTATGAAAGAGGGGAAGGTACCTAGGGATTGGCAGAGAGCATGTATAGTCCCTTTATATGAAGGGAAGGGGGACAAAACAGATTGAAAAAATTATAGAAGAATAAGTTTACTGAGTATACCAGGAAAAGTGTACAGTAGGGTTGTTATTGAAAGAATTAGAGGTAAGACAGAATGTAGGATTGCGGATGAGCAAGGAGGTTTGAGACTGGGTAGGGGATGTGTAGATCAAGTGTTTACATTGAAGCATATATGTGAACATCATTTAGATAAAGGTAGGGAAGTTTTTATTGCATTTATTGCATTTAGATAAAGGTAGGGAAGTTTTTATTGCATATATGGATTTGGAAAAGCCATATGATAGAGTGGATAGTGGAGCAATGTGGCAGATGTTGCAAGTATATGGAATAGGTGGTAAGTTACTAAATGCTGTAAAGAGTTTTTATGAGGATAGTGAGGCTCAGGTTAGGGTGTGTAGAAGAGAGGGAGACTACTTCCCGGTAAAAGTAGGTCTTAGACAGGGATGTGTAATGTCACCATGGTTGTTTAACCCTTTGACTGTCGAAGGGCCCAATCCTGAAGTTGCTCCTGGTGTCGCAAAATATTCGAAAAAAAAAAAAATTATTTTTTCTTATGAAAATGTTAAGATTATTTTTCTGATTGTTTTAGTCCCCCAAAAAATTTTTCCCATCAGTACTTACCGAGATATAGAGGCATGAAGTTTGCAGAAAATGAGCCGCGTATGGCAACAGCGGCGACTGCCGCTCACCCGGTAAACTTTGGTTTACATTGTATTTGAAGGTTTGTTGTTTTTTTCACATTTTATTTTTTTACATAACTTATGTGGCCTGTGAGACCAAAGTAAGGTGCAATGTACATATATACACTCGTTGTATACAACACCAATAAGCACACAAACATAATTATCAATATATTGTTTACAAAACTTGTTTACAAAGACAAACAATACAAAAAATTTTTTATTACTAGTGTTCTATAATATATATACCAATATACAGTCACTGAACATACTCCTAGAAGTTCTGCAGCTTGTGGAACTCTGTGAAACATGGTGTCATACACAGTGGGGTTTTACACTCTCACACATAAAACATGGTGTCATACACAATGGTGTTTTACACTCCTCACACATAAAACATGGTGTCATACACAGTGGTGTTTTAACACTCTCACACATAAAACATGGTGTCATACACCATGGTGTTTACACTCTCACACATAAAATCAGTGTGTGTGCATTTTTGTTGAATTTTTTTTTTTATGTGCAAAGACAAAACACCTCGTACTGAGCAGTTTTCTTCAAAGTATTAGCAGGCAGTTGTGTTATGTAGTTATCGTATGTAAATGGTCGTGTGTCATCCTTCTTCCTAATTTCCTTCATTCCTTTCCTTCCTGGAGGCTACCTGGAGGGCATTCCACCTCTCTTCCTACATTCCTTATCTGTCCTTCATTACTTTTTTCCTTCCTTTCATCTAGTCCTTCCTTCATTCCTGCCTTCCCTTCTTGCTTCTGGTTTTCTATAATATATATACACATATATAGTCACTAGATACTTTCATAAAACTGCTATTATCACCCTTCAGCAAGCTTGTCTTGTGTGCGAGTGTGTGGCTTATAATTGTTTTGAGTCAGGAGTCGGCAGCTGTCAAAATGACATATTGTCTCATTAGTCACTGCCCCTACCGCCTGTCAAAACAATGGGGTCGGATGCTGCTTCCCCCTCCATTCTATCTAATTATCTTTCTCCCTCATTCTATCTCTTTCAATCTGTCTCTCTTTCTCTCTCTCTGTCTATCTCTGTCTCACAGGTACACATAAATGCAACTATACATAGTGTAAATTACCTAGGATAACCCAAAAAATCCAGACAAAGTGCTATACTCTCCTCCTCCTCCTCCTCCTCCTCCTCCCCTCCTCCTCCTCCTCCTCCTCTCCTCCTCCTCCTCCTCCTCCTCCCTCCTCCTCCTCCTCCTCCTCCTCCTCCTCCTCCTCCTCCTCCTCCTCCTCCTCCTCCTCCTCCTCCTCCTCCTCCTCCTCCTCCTCCTCCTCCTCCTCCTCCTCCTCCTCCTACCTCCTCCTCCTCCTCCTCCTCCTCCTCCTCCTCCCTCCTCCTCCTCCTCCTCCTCCTCCTCCTCCTCCTCTCTCCTCCTCCTCCTCCTCCTCCTCCTCCTCCTCCTCCTACCTCCTCCTCCTCCTCCTCCTCCTCCTCCTCCTCCTCCTCCTCCTCCTCCTCCTCCTCCTCCTCCTCCTCCTCCTCCTCCTCCTCCTCCTCCTCCTCCTCCTCCTCCTCCTCGCTCTTGACAGATGGACAGCTGCCCCCCTCCCTCCACCCTCGTTTACGCTCATCAAAGGTCAGCTCTTATCAGATGTTATCTCCCCTTATCTTGTCACTGTCATGGGGTGAACTGTTTTCATGCCTCAAGGGAACATATTATTATTATTAGGTATTATTATTATTCTTATTCTTATTCTTCTTCTTCTTCTTCTTCTTCTTCTTCTTCTTCTTCTTCTTCTTCCTCCTCCTTCCACCTTCCTCCTCCCTCCCTCCTTCCTCCTCCCTCCCTCCTTCCTCCTCCTCCCTCCTTCTTCCTCCCTCCCTCCTTCCTCCTCCTCCCTCCCACCTCCTCCCTCCTTCTTCCTCCTCCCTCCTTCTTCCTCCTCCCTCCTTCCTCCTCTCTCCTCCTTCCTCCCTCCTTCCTTCCTCTTCCTCCTTCCTTCCTCTTCTCCTTCCTTCCTCCTCCTCTTCTTCCTCCTCTTCTTCCTCCTCCTCTTCTTCCTCCACCTCTTCTTCCTCCTCCTCTTCCTCCTCTTCCTCCTCCTCCTCTTCCTCCTCCTCCTCCTCCTCCATTGCTTTTGGTCTCAAACTCCTCGAAATCATGAAATTGATCTTCATTGACACTTCCATCCTGTTAGAGCATCACTTGGGAAGAGAAGAGTCCCAGATTTGAAGGGAAGTCACATATTTCTTACCGCTAGACATGCTGAAAAAGGACGACTGAAATGGTATTCCCACAATGCACCACTGGCTCCCCGATTTTTTTTATATGGTGCACACTGACCATGGAGACCCATTCTCTCACATGTGGGCCTACCAGCTTTCTCCTGCTTGATTTGAAGCCGCTAGAATTTATGCGTATAGATACGTCAAACACGGTATCTCCTATGACGTACATATACGACCGCGACAGTCAAAGGGTTAATATATTTATAGATGGGGTTGTAAAAGAAGTAAATGCTAGGGTGTTCAGGAGAGGGGTGGGATTAAATTATGGGGAATTAAATACAAAATGGGAGTTGACACAGTTACTTTTTTGTGATGATACTGTGCTTATGGGAGATTCTAAAGAAAAATTGCAAAGGTTAGTGGACGAATTTGGGAGTGTGTGTAAAGGTAGAAAGTTGAAAGTGAACATAGAAAAGAGTAAGGTGATGAGTGTATCAAATGATTTAGATAAAGAAAAATTGGATGTCAAATTGGGGAGGAGTATGGAAGAAGTGAATGTTTTCAGATATTTGGAAGTTGATGTGTCAGCGGATGGATTTATGAAGGATGAGGTTAATCATAGAATTGATGAAGGAAAAAAGGTGAGTGGTGCATTGGGGTATATGTGGAGACAAAAAATGTTATCTATGGAGGCAATGAGGGGAATGAATGAAAGTATAGTAGTACCAACACTCTTATATGGGTGTGAAGCTTGGGTTGTAAATGCAGCAGGAGGCGGTTGGAGGCAGTGGAGATGTCCTGTCTAAGGGCAGTGTGTGGTGTAAATATTATGCAGAAAATTTAGAGTGTGGAAATTAGGAGGTGTGGAGTTAATAAAAATATTAGTCAGAAGGCTGAAGAGGGGTTGTTGAGGTTGTTTGGTCACTTAGAGAGAATGGATCAAAGCAGAATGACATAGAGAGTGTATAAATCTGTTAGGGAAGGAAGGCATGGTAAGGGTCGTCCTCAAGAAGGTTTTAGGGAGGGGGTAAAGGAGGTTCTGTGAGCAAAGGGCTTGGACTTCCAACAAGCGTGTGTGAGCGTGTTAGGAGTGAATGGAGACGAATGGTATTTGGGACCTGACGAGCTGTTGGAGTGTGAACAGGGTAATATTTAATGAAGGGATTTAGGGAAATTGGTTATTTTATATAAATGGACTTGAGTCCTGGAAATGGGAAGTACAATGCCTGCACTTTAAAGGAGGGGTTTGGGATATTGGCAGTTTGGAGGGATATATTGTGTTGCGACCCCTGAATGCATCACAATGTATATAATGTATATTACCTGTTCATATAATTTTATATTGCCTATATTTGCAATATTGCTTTATATTATTATTTGACTTAGTTATATTATTAAGTAGGATGTAACATTTATATATTATTCACTGCTCATAGTTCATGAGTGTTAAGTAGCTGACGGCCTTGTCTAACTACCGCTCTGCTTGTTTCACTGCCGGCTTCTCTTTGTTGCTGGGCAGCAGCAGTCCACGGAGAGTCACGTGACCAGGGTGGGGTGATCTAGTTGACGTTGCTTCCAACAAGACGTCCCTCTCCAGCGCTCCCTTGCTGGCCCTTGTTGGAAGATCATCTCTGTCACTCTCTTGTTGTTGGTTCTGTATAACTCTGTTCATAGAGCATAGCCTAGATTTAGTGATTTTTGATGTCATACTGAGGTTGTGTCTCATAGACACTCTGAGAAACTCAGGTCCTGAGCTGTAGCTTCTGATGCCGTGTGTTGGTAATTTTGTGAGCGCTGGTCTATTGCAGGTGTTGCTCCTTGGTACTTTGCGATTATTTGTCTGATTACTGACAAACAAAATTCACCATATTTTGGTGTTTTGTTGGTCTTCAACTTGAATATGTTATAAGCATTTAGCATGGAGATATCAACTAGATGGAAAAAAAGTTTTATATACCACTTATAACTCTTGTGTACACAATCAGCAAACCCAATCTGAATGTCACATTTGTCCACTAAGTGCATATTGAGGTTGTAGTCCATGACAGCTGCAGGCTTTAGAATGGGTTCATTGGTCTCTCTGTTGTGCCTGCCACTGTGTGCCATTTTGTTTGGGTGAACTGATGTCAACAATGTGACATCACGTTTGTCATGCCACCGAAATGCCATGATGTCATTGGCAGCAAAGGCTTGCACCTCACCTCTGCGAGTGCCAGCATTGAACCTTGGCATACGTTTACGATTACCATGCACTGTGCCACACACGTCTGTCATGTTCACTCGCAAGAAATCACTGAGTAAGGGGCTTGTGGACCAGTTATCAGTAAATAACATATGCCCCTTACCAAGATATGGTTCCATCATTGTTCTAACCACATCACCAGAGATACCCAATAACTTCATGGTATCTCTCAAAGTATTACTGCCAGTGTACACAATGATATCCAAAACTAGACCACTTCTGCAATCACACAGTACAAATAACTTTATACCAAAGCGTTTCCTCTTGCTTGGTATATATTGCTTGAATGAGAGTCTCCCTTTGAATAAAATCAAGGACTCGTCAATAACAAGCTTCCTGAAGGGATAAAAATACATGCAGCACTTTTGTTTCATGTACATAAACACATTTTTGATCTCATATAACCTGTCGGTTCTGTCAGGCCTGGTTTTGTCTGAAAAGTGTAACATACGTAACAGTATCAGGAAACAATTGACACCTATAATGTCACTAAAACCTGGAGTTGAAATCAGGCATTCTGTTGCCCAGTATGTGGTGACAGTGTGCTTATACACATGTGGCATAAGCATTATTGTGACAAAAAACAGGTACATCTCTGCCACAGTTGTCTCCTTCCGCTGGTGTAGCCGTGATTTTGGTGAGAGAATTGTATTTGCCCTGGTGTATTCATAGTATGTGTTGGTTTCCCTGACAATGATGTCCATCAGGGGTTCATCGAAGAATAACTCTAAGCATTCCAGTTCACTAGCATTGTTCCCAAGTGGACATGATGGCTTTATTCCACTTTGTGTTTCATCAAAGTCATGGGGACTGGGAACAAACTCGTCACCTTCCTGTTAATCCCAGATGCGGTCTGCTGGTGGGTTCTGGATATTGTACCTTGGTTGTGGTTGTGCAGGTTGTGGGAGTGTGGGGTCGGGTGAGGCTGGTTGTTGTTGTGCAGAGTCAGCAGTGAGGGTAGTAGCGTGGCCCGCTGCTGGTGCCACATGGGTCGAGCCACCATAACTATCACCACCACTGCCTGCTCCCTCACTCACATCATTCATACCCATCATAACAATATCGTCATCTTCACTATCAGGTCGTGGTGTAGGACCACGGGATGTGCTCCCAGAGTTTCTCCTTCCCCTTGGAACAGCTTATGAAACACTACCAGACCACATGCTACGTCATACATACTGCCGCTTCACTGGGGAATATTCACCCTCACTGTCACAGCTAGAACTGCTTTCAATGACCTTGAAAATCACTATCACTATCACATTCACTGCTAACATCTGGGTGTTGTACACAACCAAATAGTTTCCTCTTTCGTCCTGGTACAGGCGAACGTGAACGTGAACAAGCCGGCCCAGCACCAGAGGTGGAAAGTTGTGGGTCATCTGGGTTTTCATCACTAATTACGTTATCCTGGGCACTTTTTTCGGTCACACTCACTTCAAAACCCTGGAATTCACTGTCACTGACATTTTCATCGCTGATAGAGCAATCACTTGGGAACAAAAGACCTCCAATCTGCCGAGGAGTGAGGAACTTCTTACCGAGAGGCATGGTGAAAATGGACTGCCAAGATGGTGTTCCCACAATGCACCGCTGAGTTCCAGATTTTTTTTTCACAAGGTGCACACCAACCACTGAGACCCATTCTCTCTCATGTAGGCCTACCAGGCCTCTCCCGCTTGATTTGAAGCCGCTAGAATTTATGCGTATAAATATGTCAGAAACAGTGGCGCGTAAGATGTATTTATATGGCGTAAACAGTCAAAGGGTTAAGGGTTAAATACCATAAAAATGTGATATGTGCCTTCAGCACAATACTACTGTACACAGAGAAGTGTAGGAACTTGTATCCTGTATTATATTCAATTGATTACTTTAATTTACTTTGATATTATATGCCTAGACAGCTTTATTGTTATTAATAAACTTATTAAATTTTAATTTCTTTAGTTAGTAGCCTACCAGTTGTAATCCTGAAGCACTATTGAATCTTACTAAATTCTAATGGATAATTGGACCAGGATACTGACTACTTGTTACAAAAACCCAGTAACAGCCTGGATGCTAGAAGGGCAGTCCTTTCTAGTATTCACTGGAGATCTCTATGCTTATTAGATATCACGTTTTTTGTAACATGTTGTGTATCTTTATACGTATATACTTCTAAGGTGTTGTATTCTGAGCACCTCTGTAAAAACAGTGATTAGGCATGAGTGAGGTGAAAGTGTTGAATGATGATGAAAGTATTTTCTTTTTGGGAATTTTCTTTCTTTTTGGGTCACCCTGCCTCGGTGGAGATGGCCAACATGTTAAAAAAAAAATCCATTTGTTCCCTAGGCTTTCTTAACTTGTTTATCTCACTCCAAAATTTTTTCTTGTTTTCAGCAAAATTTCTTGACAGTGCCTCTCCCACTCTATCATCTGCTCTCTTTTTGCATCTCTCACCACTCTCTTCACCTTTCTTTTACTCTCCATATACTCTGCTCTTCTTATAACACTTCTGCTTTGTAAAAACCTCTCATAAGCTACCTTTTTCTCTTTTATTACACCCTTTACTTCATCATTCCACAAATCACTCTTCTTTCCTCCTGCCCCCACCCTCCTATAACCACAAACTTTTGCCCCACATTCTAATACTGCATTTTTAAAACTATTCCAACCCTCTTCAACCCCCCCACTACTCATATTTGCACTAGCCCACCTTTCTGCCAATAATGATCCGATATATCAGTTGCCCCTCTATAAATATGTACATCCTGATGCCTACCCATCAACCTTTTATCCACCAATACATAATCTGACGAATGGCTAATGGAGGAAAGATTCTTATTCCATTTCCCCATGGATATAAAAGGAAAAGCAATAAGAAGAACTATTAAGATTAAATCAAAGAAAACTCACATGTATGTGTATACATATACATGTACATGTATGTGTAGTGTGACCCAAGTGTAAGTAGAAGTAACAAAACATACCTGTAATATTGCATGTTTATAAGACAGAAAAAAAGACACCAGCAATCCTACCATCATGTAAAACAATTACAGGCTTTCATTTTACACTCACTTGGCAGGATGGTAGTGCCTCCCTGGGTGGTTGCTGTCTACCACCCTACTACTACTAATCATGTGATGTGTGAATTTAAGAAGAATAGAATCTTATGTCACATAATTAATGTTAATGCTAAACTTTTTAAATGTTCATGTACATTTATTTATTTTTTTTTTTTTTTTTTTTTTTTTTTTTGAAGCACAGGACATCAGGTCATTTACCATAGGTTGTAGCTAGGGTTCAATCTTCCATCTACTTAAGTGTGAGACACACACTACCTTCTTTTACTCACGAACTTATTGCTTGAGTATTTCAACTGACATGAAGGGTAATCTTGCAGGTTACTTAGAAGTTCTTGGCACAATGTTGGGTCACCAGCCATTGGAAAAGGAATGTTGAATGGAATTGTAACCTACCCAGAAGCAGAGTTACTTATTGCAGAGGGAGCTCAGCGGTACTTTGATGAAGAAAGTCGCGTTCCGTATGCTGTGAGGGATAGAGACTGGATTTCGTATGATGATTCGCAGAGCATCAGGGAAAAGGTATGCTGTTGGAAAATTCAAAGCTAATCCACAATTTGAAAAAGTAACATTAAAGAACATCTAGGGCAGGTTAGGTTAGGTAAAATTCCTCAGGAAAGAGGACAAGTGTTTCCTGATGCTGATCTTAGTCATACGGTGACCCACAGCAAGAGCTTTTGGTCATCTGACTGAGGCCTTCCACTGGCTTACCACAAATAATGATCTACCTTAATTTTTAAGGTAGATAATTATTTGTGTATTTAAGGCTGGTTTGAATCATTATTAATTTGGTTTGAATCATTATTAAATTGGTTTGAATCATTATTAAGTTGGTTTGAATCATTTTCATCTAGTTAATTTGAATTATTAACAAATTCATTGGAATCATTATCAAGATAGTTTGAGTCATTATCAATTTGATTTGAATTATTATCAAGGGTCACCCCGATCCATAAAGGAGGAGACCAAACAGAGTTGAATAACTATAGGCCAATATCCAATTTGCACCCTCTCTCAAAAATCTTCGAAAAATTAATTCATAAACGAATCTACTCCTACCTTATCTCCCATAACATTCTCAACCCCTGCCAATTTTGATTCAGGCCTAATAAAAATACTAATGATGCTATTATACACATGCTAGAACATATATACACTGCAATAGAGAAAAAAGAAGTCCCACTGGGGATCTTCATTGACTTACGTAAAGCTTTTGATACAGTTGACCATGACTTGCTCCACGTAAAATTGTCACACTATGGTATTAGAGGGCACTCCCTCAACTACCTCAAGTCTTACCTCAGCAACAGAAGCCAATATGTGTACGCAAATGGGGCAAGCTCTTCCGCACAACCAATTACAGTTGGTGTCCCACAGGGAAGTGTCCTTGGCCCTCTTCTCTTTCTCCTATACATAAATGACCTACCAAATGCTTCGCAATTACTCAAACCCACACTTTTTGCAGATGACACCACATACGTCTTCTCTCACCCGAGCCCAGTCACGCTAGCCAATACTGTAAACACCGAATTACAGAAAATATCTACCTGGATGAGGACTAACAAACTTACACTAAACATTGACAAAACCTACTTCATTCAGTTTGGTAGCAGAGCTACAGATGTACCTCTTAACATAACGATAAACGGATCACCTATCACAAAGCTAACAGAGGGAAAATTCTTAGGAATCCACCTCGATAATAGACTCAAATTTCATACACATATACAACAAATTTCTAAAAAAAATTTCCAAGACTGTAGGCATACTATCGAAGATACGGTACTATGTTCCACAGTCAGCCCTCCTGGCCCTTTATCACTCTCTTATTTACCCCTATCTCACCTATGGAATTTGTGTATGGGGCTCAACAACAACTAACCATCTCAGACCACTAATTACCCAACAAAAGGCTGCAGTTAGAATGATAACAAATTCTCACTACAGGCAGCACACTCCACCAATATTCAAAACACTCAACCTACTCACCATACAAAACATCCATACTTATTATTGCACTTATTACATACATAGAACACTTAACTCTGATATTAACCCTCCCCTCAAACATCTCCTTGCCAACCTCAACAGAACACATGACCATAATACAAGGCACAGATCACTCTTTGATGTTCCTTGTGTCCATCTCACGCTATGCAAAAACTCAATGCACATAAAAGGCCCTAAAATCTGGAATTCATTACCTTTAAATATAAAAGAAACTCTTCCTGTTTATAAATTCAAGTCTCTACTCAAAGTTCACTTACTCACTCAAAACCAAATAAATACTGAATAACTGAACCATATAAATTGTATATCCTAAATGTTACTCACAATTATATCACACAAATGTTAAACCTAACTTTGTTATTTTTTTTAAATACACTACCTAACAGAATACTTCATTCTACTGAATGAACAGCAATGCATGCAACCATATGACCTGTCTTTGTAATACTCATTTGTATTTTATAGTTATCTGTTTACAATAATGTCTTATCACTGATTTCATCATTGCTTAGTTAATCTTAAGTTAATGTTAAGCCAGCCCGTAATGCTATGCATATAAGTGGCTTTGCCATGCTGCTCTTACCTGTATTTTTTGTACCTCTGTTTGTATGCTATAATTTCTAAATAAATAAATAAATAAATAAATAAGTTGGTTTGAACCATTATTAAGTTGGTTTGAATCATTGTCAAGTTGGTTTTAATCATTATTAAGTTGGTTTGAATCATTATTAAGTTGATTTGAATCATTGTCAAGTTGGTTTTAATCATTATTAAGTTGATTTGAATCATTACTAAGTTGGTTTGAATCATTATCAAGTTGGTTTGAATCATTACCAAGTTTTTTTGAATCATTATCAAGTTGGTTTGAATCATTATCAAGTTCATTTGAATCATTATCAAGTTGGTTTGAATCATTATCAAGTTGGTTTGAATCATTATCAAGTTGGTTTGAATCATTATCAAGTTGGTTTGAATCATTACCAAGTTTTTTTGAATCATTATCAAGTTGGTTTGAATCATTATCAAGTTGGTTTGAATCATTATCAAGTTGGTTTGAATCATTATCAAGTTGGTTTGAATCATTATCAAGTTGGTTTGAATCATTATCAAGTTGGTTTGAATCATTATCAAGTTGGTTTGAATCATTATCAAGTTGGTTTGAATCATTATCAAGTTGGTTTGAATCATTATCAAGTTGACTGAATCATTATCAAGTTGATTTGAATCATTATGAAGTTGACTGAATCGTTATCAAGTTGGTTTGAATCATTATCAAGTTGATTGAATCATTATCAAGTTGGTTTGAATCATTATCAAGTTCATTTGAATCATTATCAAGTTGGTTTGATTCATTATCAAGTTGGTTTGAATCATTATCAGGTTGATTGAATCATTATCAAGTTGGTTTGAATCATTATCAAGTTGATTGAATCATTATCAAGTTGGTTTGAATCATTATCAAGTTCATTTGAATCATTATCAAGTTGGTTTGAATCGTTATCAAGTTGGTTTGAATCATTATCAAGTTGATTGAATCATTATCAAGTTGGTTTGGGTCATTATCAAGTTGGTGCGAATCATTATTAAGTTGATTTGAATCATTATCAAGTTGGTTTGAATCATTATCAAATTGACTGAATCATTATCAAGTTGATTTGAATCATTATGAAGTTGACTGAATCGTTATCAAGTTGGTTTGAATCATTATCAAGTTGATTGAATCATTATCAAGTTGATTGAATCATTATCAAGTTGGTTTGAATCATTATCAAGTCAAGTCATGAGTCCGGGACAGACGTAAACAACCAAAGTGTCATCTCCCAAGAGCACTTTCCTACAGGTTTACCCATATAAGAAGAAAATATTTCTGTATTAAATATCTAAAGTTTAACATGTTTATCTCTTTCTACAACTTGCCAATTAATTGTGAATTGTTACAACCAGGGAGTTGTACATCCATTACATGTATATACTGCATCTTAAGTAACAAGGAATGTTATAGATTAGCTGCCGGCTTGGTATATATTAAATACAGTAAATATGAGTACAGTGTTTCCTAGATATTTATAGGGAGTCTGCATTTCTAGAGATCTAGACAAAGTGACAATTCTAGTTATACAAAATTTTGTGTACTTGACAAATTTTCTTTCAGATATACAAGAGGGCCCCACCTTACAGCGCTTTACTTTATAGCATTTTGGTAATGAAGCTGTCTTCAGTTATACCCATTCTTCATTTATCCAGACTTCCTATAAGCTAAGGATGAAAATATAAGGTGAGTAATATGTGTACTGTATATGCATTTTTTTAGGCCTAGTTCTATAGTTCGCTTAATATATGATAGTGTAAACATGTTATCAGGCTTTTATATGCATTTGAAAGTGAGAAAAGCTATGTTTCACTTTACAGTGATTTTTACTTTACATCAGTAACCTGGATCCTAACTTACTGTATAAGTGGGGCCCTCCTCTTTGCTCAGTTTTTATATCAGCATAGTCCTTATATTTCACTCTAATCTGGTTAATATTTCATAAAGCATATCGTCATGACATGTTACACTGATTTGCCTAATATTCATTTAAAAAGATGCCAGAGTAAAGGCATTTAATCACTGGAAAAGTTCTTCTTTCAACAAACCGGTCATATCCCACTGAAGCAGGGTGGCCCAAAGGAACAAATGAAAGTTTCTCCTTTTAAATTTAGTAAAATATACAGGAGAAGGGGTTACTAGCCCCTTGCTCCTGGCATTTTAGTCGCCTCGTATGACACTCATGGCTTACAGAGGAAGAATTCTGTTCCACGTCCCCATGGAGACAGGAAAAGTTAGAGAATAATTTAAACATAATCTTATGGTGTATGACCCCATAGTTTAAGGTCATTCATCAAGCCCCACAATTTAGGGTCATGCATCAGTCCCCACAATTTAGAGCAATACATCAAGCTCCACAATTTAAGGTCATGCATCAAACCCCACAATTTAGGGCTATGCACCACACTGCAGGTTAGAGGTTATGTGCCAAGCCCTGCCATTTAACCCTTAAACGGTCCAAACAGATCAACGTTCAAATTCATAGCGCTCCAAAAGTAGATCTACTTTTTTTTACATATTTTCAAATATAACAAAAAAAAATGTAGACAGAAGTTTCTTTTACACGTTTTCAAATGTAAAACAAAAAAGAAGATCTACATTTTTTTACATACTTTCAGATGTTGAAAAAACGTATATATACGTTTGGACTGTTTAAGGGTTAAGGTTCATGCACCAAGCTCCACAATTTAAGGGTTGCACACCAAACCCTACAATTTAAGGGTCTTACACCAAGCCTAAGAAAAATCAGTACAGTCAGAAAGCTAGGTATTTGACGATATCAAAGATTTAGCCAGTATCGATTCTCAGTTATAATCCAATACTGTCAAAACGAGCCAATACCAGTACTAATACCTTGACACACCACTACAGAAAACCCTTAAAGTATTAGATATGAAGTGTTTGTAAATCCAAGGATTTACAAACACTACATATAATCCAAGGATTTGCAACACTTCACATAATCCAAAGATTTACAAACACTACATATAACCCAAGGATTTACAAACACTTCATATAATCCAAGGATTTTTGCATACGGGTGGCCCGGTGGCCCAGTGGCCTGGTGGCCTGGTGGCTAAAGCTCCCGCTTCACACACGGAGGGCCCGGGTTCAATTCCCGGTGGGTGGAAACATTTCGACACATTTCCTTACACTTGTTGTCCTGTTTACCTAGCAGCAAATAGGTACCTGGGTGTTAGTCAACTGGTGTGGGTCGCATCCTGGGGGACAAGATTAAGGACCCCAATGGAAATAAGTTAGACAGTCCTCAATGACGCTCTGACTTTCTTGGGTTATCCTGGGTGGCTAACCCTCCAGGGTTAAAAATCCAAACGAAATCTTATCTTAACTTATCTAACACTTCACATAATCCAAAGATTTACAAACACTACATATAATCCAAGGATTTACAAACACATCATATAATCCAGGGATTTACAAACACTAAATATAATCCAAGGATTTACAAACACTTCATATAGTCCAAGGATTTACAAACACTACATATAATGTAAGGATTTACAAACACTACATATAATCCAAAGATTTACAAACAGTTAATATAATCCAAGAATTTACAAACAGTTAATATAATCCAAGGATTTACAAACACTTTATATAATCCAAGGATTTACGAATTATTATTTTTTTCATTAACACACTGGCCAATTCCCACCAAGGCAGGGTGGCCCGAAAAAGAAAAACTTTCACCATCATTCACTCCATCACTGTCTTGCCAGAAGGGTGTTTTACACTACAGCTTTTAAACTGCAACATTAACACCCCTCCTTCAGAGTGCAGGCACTGTACTTCCCATTGCTGAATATAATCCAAGGATCTCTCATTTGATAATAAGGAAGCTCACAAATTTGCAGGTGCAAATATATTATAGAATTAATTATTTTCTGCCATGTGTGAAATGACTTGATAAATTGTAATGAGAGGATTGTAAACAACCCACGCACTGACGACTCCAGCCCACAAGAAGCCAGTGGTAACACTAATAGGCCAGTGTGTTGTTCACTGTACCATGCTAGATTAATGCAATTCATCCAGCTTTGTATATTTCTATACAGTTTTGTTTTAACACATCGGTTGTTTCCCACTGAGACAGAGTGACCCAAAAAGGAAGAAACGCTTTTATCATCACTCACTTGATCACTGTCTTGCCAGAGGCATGCCAATACTACTGTTAAAAAACCGCAGCATGTCTCCACTTCTCCTTTTATACAATATAGGAATGAAATAGACTTCCAGACAGGCACCGCTTATACAGCAAGTTAGGTTCCAGGTGACTGCTGCAAAGCAAAATTGCTGTAAAGTGAAACATAGTGGTTTTTTCACTTTCAAATACATATAAAAGCCTAATAACCTCCTTACACTATCATATAAAAAGTGAGCAATAGAGCTAGGCCTAATAAATGCATATACAGTCTCTCTTCACTTAACAATGGAGTTCTGTTCCTAGGACCACATTGGTAAACGAATTCATCGCAAAATAAGGAACATACTATAATGGTAGTGGATTTGTGTCAACCATCATTGATAATGTTTTAATGTCGCCTTGGCACCATTTACAACATTTCTGGTATACAGTGGACCCCCACCTTACGATATTAATCCGTTCCTGAGAGCTCATCGTATGCTGAAATTATCGTAAGGTGAATTAATTTTCCCCATAAGAAATAATGGAAATCAAATTAATCCATTCAAGGCACCACAAAGTATGAAAAAAAAAAAATTTTTACCACATGAAATATTAATTTTAATACACACAAACTGACACTTACCTTTATTGAAGATCTGGTGATGATTGATGGGATGGGAGGAGAGGAGAGTGTGGAAGTTGTTAATGTTTAGAAGGGGAATCCCCTTCCATTAGGACTTTAGGTAGCACGTCCTTTTCCGGGGTTACTTCCCTTCTTCTTTTAATGCCACTAGGACCAGCTGACCATGGTGCAGCAACAGCTGATCGTGGTGCAGCAACAGCTGACTTTGGTGCAGCAGCAGCTGACCATGGTGCAGCAACTGATGACAGTGGTGCAGCAGCAGCTGACTGTGGTGCAGCAGCAGCTGACCGTTGTGCAACAGCAGCTCACCGTGGTTCAGCAACATCTGAATGGTGCAGCAACAGCTGACCGTGGTGCAGCAACAGCTGATGGTGGTGTAGCAGCAGCTGACTGTGGTGTAGCAGCAGCTGACTGTGGTGCAGCAGCAGCTGACCGTGGTGCAACAGCAGCTGACCGTGGTTCAGCATCAGCTGACTGGTACAGCAACAGCTGACCGGGGTGTAGCAACAGCTGACCATGGTGCAGCAACAGCTGACCGTGGTGCAGCAACAGCTGACTGTGGTGCAGCAACAGCTGACGGTGGTGCAGCAGCAGCTGACCGTGGTACGATAGTACATATTTCTCACCCTTTTTACCACAGAGTTGGCACTAGAAGCTTTCTTTGGGCCCATGGTGGCTTATTTAGCAGTTACAAGAGCTATAAACAATGGAATAATACAAAATGTATAGAATGTATGCATGCAACTGGCCACCCTGGCTTGTAAACAATGACGGCAGGGCTGGATGGATAGGATCGGGATGAGTCATGTTGGTCAGAAACAGCTGATGGTGGTGCAGCAGCAGCTGACCATGGTGCAGCAACAGCTGACAGTGGTGCAGCAGCAGCTGACTGTGGTGCAGTAACAGCTGACTGTGGTGCAGCAACAGCTGACTGGTGCAGCAACAGCTGATGGTGGTGCAGCAGCAGCTGACCGTGGTACAATAGTACATATGTATTTCTCACCCTTTTTACCAAAGGGTTGGCACTAGAAGCTTTCTTTGGGCCCATGGTGGCTTATTTAGCAGTTACAAGCACTATAAACAATGGAATAATACAAAATGTATCGAATGTATGCATGCAAGTGGCCACCCTGGCTTGTAAACAATGACAGCAGCCCAGCTGAGGCGCTCAGGCTAGACGGACAGGTTTGGGATGAGTCATGTTGGTCAGAAACAGCTGATGGTGGTGCAACAGCAGCTGACTGTGGTGCAGCAGCAGCTGATGGTGGTGCAGCAGCAGCTGACCATGGTGCAGCAACAGCTGACTGGTGCAGCAACAGCTGACCGTGGTGCAGCAGCAGCTGATGGTGGTGTAGCAGCAGCTGACTGTGGTGCAGCAGCAGCTGACCATGGTGCAACAGCAGCTGACTGTGGTTCAGCAACAGCTGACTGGTGCAGCAACAGCTGACTGTGGTTCAGCAGCAGCTGACTGTGGTGCAGCAGCAGCTGACCGTGGTGCAGCAGCAGCTGACCGTGGTGCAGCAGCATCTGACCATGGTTCAGCAACAGCAGACTGTGGTGCAGCAGCAGCTGACTGTGGTACAGCAACAGCTGACGGTGGTGCAACAACAGCTGACCGTGGTGCAGCAGCAGCTGACCATGGTATGATAGTACGTATTTCCCACCCTTTTTACATACGATCGCTTGAGAGATGGTATCTCCTGCTATCTGTTTTTCGTTTATCCACACCAGTAACAGTCTCGCAACATCTTCGAGTACTTGTGATCTCTGTTTCGAAAACAAACTTGCACCTTTTGCAAGAACAGCTTCCTTGATTGCCGTTTTGTTGGCCACAATAGTGGCAATGGTTGATTGGGGTTTGGTATACAACCTGGCCAGCTCAGAGACACTCACTCCACTTTTGTACTTAGCAATTATCTCTTTCTTTATTTCCATAGTAATTTTCACCTTTTTTACTGCATGGTTGACACTAGAAGCTTTCTTGGGGCCCATGGTGACTTATTTTGCAGGTACAATCACTAAAAACGCTGTGATAATATGAAATGTTCCGATTGTATGCGTGGATGCGACCGCACTGGCTGGCTTGTAAACACTGGCACCCACGGGGCAGCTGAGGCGCGCTCAGACAAATCGCGTGAGGTGAGGCAAAATTTTTGCATTAAAATGTATTGTATGGTGGATTTAACGTAAGGTGATGCCATCGTATGGTGGGAGTCCACTGTATTTTTAAACATTTATACAGCAGTGTACTATGTATTGTAATAAACAAAATGGAGAAAATCAGCTCTAATATACATTATTTAGGTATTCATACTGGTCAGAGAACCCATTGTAAGTCTGAGTCATCAGTATATATAAAAATATGGTTATAAATAATGATAATTTTTAAAGGGGTGGACCGGTAAGCCAGTGGAAGGCCTCGGTCAGATGACCAAAGCTCCAAAGGCGGGTCATCATCTGACTAAGACCCGCGTCACGAAACATTTATTCTGTTTCCTGACGAACCTTACCTAACCTAACCTGAGTCATCAGTAAACGAGTACGTTGCTAAGTTAGGAGAGGCTGTATACTACAAACATTACTTACCACAAAATATTTTCATCCTTAGCTCATAATAAGTTGTGAATATATTTGTTGAAGTAAGTCTAAATGAAGTACGTATGGTTATACAATGGAACCTCCACTCGCAAGTTTAATCTGTTCTCTAACCTTGCTCATACCTGAATTTGCTCGTTTGCAGAGTCAATTTTCCTTATTTAAATTAATTGAAATGCAATTAATCTGTTCCAGTGGAATTCCAGGCACCGCAAAATACTTCAATAATTTCCCTAATATCAACTCTACGACTTATTTATCTATCACAATTCATCTAATATGACATAATAAACAATATAAATAACATAGAAACCTGATATATGCTCTAGAATGAATAAAATATATCATTCATGTAGTGGTATCGTTGGCGGCGGACAAGGATTTTGTCTGGAGACAGGACAAAATACTCCTTGAATAATTTTGCTAATTCACACAAAAAGTAGAAGATTTAATGTTATGCAGACTGCTGCATTATTGTAATAATTGTATAAATAATGTCAAACCATTCAAGACTGCATATTGAATTGAACATAGCCAAAAAATTGAACATTTCTGCTACTCTGAGCTCAATTTCAAGGTACTTTTTGTCGTGAAATCAATCAAAATCATATCTATTTCTGTAGTATATCTTCCATTCTATCAAATAAGACCAAAAAAATGAGAATACAACCATAAAAACCATACGAAAATACCGCTAAGGGGTGGCTAATTGCTGAGAAGTGAACTCCATTATTTATGTTCTGATTTCTTTCATTTTTGGTGTACATTAAGAAGCAAGTTTCCATCACACATTGCCGAAGTTTCAATAAGATAGTCCAACAAATAAACGAGATCCAATTCCCTAGATCACAAGCAAGAGCCCCTCACCTGTGTCAAGGAACCTCCCTTGAGGCCCACTTGCTTATGGAAATTTCGCTCATGTATGGAAGCAAAAAATTGACCAAGCGACTGCTTGTATTTGGAAAAACTCGCGGGTGGATGCACTCGCAAGTGGAGGTTCCACTGTAATTGAAAAATGCTGAAGTGAGACGAAATGCTATGAAGCAAAGCGCTGTAAAGTGGGGCCCTCCTGTACTTAGATGAATCTTATTAGTCCAGCATGGTCCACTGGATAGTTTTAGGACTGGCTTGTCATGGGTTTGAGTCCTTAGTGTAGCGAGATGTGAGAAATATTTTCAATGTATATTTTGGGATACTCAAAAAATATTTTCCAACAGGCACTGTGGGTCAAAAAATCTGGGTTTGCTGGAGTTATGACCTGGAACCTGAACTGTGATGACTGGGCTGGAAAAAGCCATGGCAAGAAATTCGAACTTCACAACATTATCAAAGATGTTCTCTTTGACAACGAGACTATTGACAACACAACATAATGTGTCAGTTGTCAAGTAAATGCATTAGAAAACTGACAGATTGAATAACAAGACACTTGGGCAACATATGAGAATCTTTATTGAGGAAATGTTTTGCCAGCCAGTGGCTTCTTCAGTCCAATACAAAGATGAACGGCAGAAGAAGAGGAGTAGTTGGAGGCATTCAATCCCTCAGCCTGAAGCTGATGTGGTCAGTCTATCAATCTTGAGAAAAGTACAGCATATGCTCAGAGAAGTGACTTATATACTTCAGGCAGGCAAGTTAAAGCAGAAGGAGGCAGAGTCACAGTGGAAACATCCACTAGTGTAAATGAGTCATGTCTACAGGTGAGACTAGTGTTGAAGAATTCCTTGTATCCAGATCCCATGATGTTGCAGCATCTGACACATGCGATAAATGGTTTAGAAAACTGACAAGTTAAAGAATGAGACTTTCTTTTTCAATGCACCGACCATATCCCACTGAGGCAGGGTGGCCCAAAAGGAAAAATGAAAGTTTCTCCTTTTACGTTTAATAACATATATAGGAGAAGGGGTTACTAGCCCCTTGCTCCCAGCATTTTAGTCATCTCTTATGACACACATGGCTTATGGAGGAAGAATTCTGTTCAACTTTCCCATGGAAATAAGAGGAAATAAACAAGAACAAGAACTAGTAAGAAAATAGAAGAAAACCCAGAGGGGTGTGTATATATATAGATATGTTCTTATACATGCATGTGTAATGTGACATAAGTGCAAGTAGAAGTAGCAAGATGTACCTAAAATCTTGCATGTTTATGAGACAGAAAAAAGACACCAACAAGCCTACCATCATGTAAAATAATTACAGGCTTTTCTTTTACATGAAGAATGAGACACTTGTGCAATATTTGGGAATCTTTATTGATGAAATGTTTCACCAGGCTGAGGGATTGATTTTCACAAACTCCTCCTCCTCATCCACCATTCTTCTTTGCATTGGACTGAAAAAGTCATTGGTTAGTTAAATGTTTCCATATTGTGTCAGTCCTGAAGTGATGCCTAGACCAGTGCCTTCATAAAAAATGTTGAAATTTGATTATATTTTTATGCTGTTTTCAGTGTCTTTACATTTTTTAATATGTTCACAGTATATCAGTTTTTTTTACTATGAACACAGTGCATTCCTTCAAACTTGCAAGCAGTATTATATTATAAACTTTTATCCTGTGTAAGTCATAAATTTTAGAATATTAAGTGTCATGCTCAGGATCTGGGGCTGTCCAGCCTTTCCTCAGGTTGAATCTGGTTGATTCTCATTCCCCAGGGTGCTGCATGACCCCTACAGGTTTAGTTCTCCCCCCAGGTAATAGAGTAAGCATTATTTTCATTTGGGAGTCTTAGCTTTGTACTTTTTCCAAAGAAGTGGAGTGAAACAGCTCCCATAACCAAAGATTCAGCAGAAAATGTTTGTATCCTGTAATAACATGTAGAATCTAGTCTAGCAGTGAGGTGTGTGATTGTCTCGTTCCTGTTTTACTATAACATAGTACAGCTGTTTGAGTTTGTTAAGATTGTAAACATGTATTAGCAGTTAGATGTTTTCATGTTACAGAGGGAACAGGTAAAACATTTAGGATAATTAATATCAGAGAACCTAAGATATATATAAGAAAAGTATAGCAAAGCTATTGTAGCCAGGGCCTGGAAAATGTCAGGGATGAATTACGAAAATGTTCAGGACAAGAGCTGCCACTTCAGTAATAGCAATGTAATTTTAAGCTCATGTGTGCTCTCTTGTTTAAAATACTTGAATTTCTCAGGACTTAGTCTCTGCAACAGAGACTGGAAAGATGTCTCAGTCTTTACTTGGTAAATACTTGAAGTCCAAGTCTACAATTTTTCTTTTACCATACTGACTGTCTCTCACCAAGGTAGAGTGATCCATGACAAGGAACACTCATCATCATTCATTCAATAACTCTTGCAACAAGCTCCTTTTTTTTTTTTGACACACTGAAAAACTCTCATCTGGGCAGGTGACAAAAATAAAAGAAGAAACATTCACCATCACTCATTCAATCTCTGTCTTCCCAGAAGTGTGGCCCACATCACAGTTCTTGAAAGGTGTTTCAGGTCATTTTTTTTTCTAACACATCGGCCGATTCCCACCAAGGCAGGGTGGCCCGAAAAAGAAAAACTTTCATCATTCACTCCATCACAGTTTATAAAACTGCAACATTAATACCCCTCCTTCAGAATGCAGACACTGTACTTCCCACCTCCAGGACTCAGGTCCGACCTTCCCGTTTCCTGAATCCCTTCATAAATGTTACTTTGTTCACACTCCAACAGCACGTCAGATATTAAAAAGCATTTGTCTCCATTCACTCCTATCAAATACGCTCACACATGCTTGCTGGAAGTAAAAGCCCCTCGCACACAAAACCTCCTTTACCCCCTCCCTCCAACCTTTCCTAGGTCGACCCCTACCCCGCTTTCCCCCCACTACAGATTTATACACTCTCGAAGTCATTCTGTTTCGTTCCATTCTCTCTACATGTCTGAACCACCTCAACAACCCCTTCTCAGCCCTCTTGATAATAGCTTTGGTAATCTTGCACCTTCTCCTAATTTCCAAACTACGAATTCTCTGTATTATATTCACACCACACATTGCCCTCAGACGTGACATCTCACTGCCTCCAGCCTTCTCCTCGCTGCAACATTCATCACCCATGCTTCACACCCATATAAGAGTGTTGGTATAACTATACTCTCATACATTCTCCTCTTTGCTTCCATGGACAAAGTTCTTTGTCTCCACAGACTCCTAATTGCACCACTCACCCTTTTCCCCTCATCAGTTCTGTGATTCACCTCATCCTTCATAGACCCATCTGCTCACACATCCACTCCTAAATATCTGAAACATTCTCCTCCTCCATACTCTCTCCCTCCAATCTGATATCCAATCTTTCGTCACCTGATCTTTTTGTTATCTTCATAACCTTACTCTTTCCTGTATTCACTTTTAATTTTCTTCTTTTACACACCCTACCAAATTCTTCCACCAATCTCTGCAACTTCTCTTCAGAATCTCCCAAGAGCACAGTGTCATCAGCAAAAAGCAGCTGTGACAACTCTCACTTTGTGTTTGATTCTTTATCTCTTAACTCCACACCTCTTGCCAAGACCTTCGCATTCACTTCTCTTACAACCCCATCTATAAATATATTGAACAACCATGGTGACAACACACATCCTTGTCTAAGGCCTACTTTTACTGGGAAATAATCTCTCTCTTTCCTACATACTCTAACCAAAGCCTCACTTTCCTCATAAAAACTCTTCACTGTTTTAGTAACCAACCTCCTATACCATACACCTGCAACATCTGCCACATTGACCCCCTATCCACCCTGTCATATGCCTTTTCCAAATCCATAAATGCCACACAAACCTCTTTAGCCTTATCTGAATATTGTTCAGGTCTAAAGCCATCAAAAAACAACAAAATTCCTTACATCAAGGGACTGCTCACAGAATCAAATGCAATGTTTGCATTTGATTCCGTGACCATTTGATTCTGCCATACACTTTACCAGGTATACTCAACAGACTTCTTTCTTTCTTTCAACACACCGGCCGTATCCCACCGTTGGCCCAAAAGGAAAAACGAAAGTTTCTCCTTTTACATTTAGTGATATATACAGGAGAAGGGGTTGCTAGCTCCTTGCTCTGGGCATTTTAGTCACCTCTTATGACATGCATGGCTTATGGAGGAAGAATTCTGTTCCACTTCTGCATGGAAGCTCAACAGACTTATCCCCCTATAATTTTTACACTCTCTTTTGTTACCTTTGCCTTTATACAGTGAAACTATGCATGCTCTCTGCCAATCCCTAGGTACCTTACCCTCTTCCATACATTTATTAAATAATAGCACCAACCACTCCAAAACTATATCCCCACCTGCTTTCAACATTCCTGTCTTTATCCCTTCAATCTCAACTGCCTTACCCCCTTTCATCCTACCCACTGCCTCATGAACTTTCTCTACACTCACAACTGGCTCATTCTCACTCGTACAAGATGTTATTCCTCCTTGCCCTATACACGAAATCACAGCTTCCCTATCTTCATCAACATTTAGCAATTCCTCAAAATATTCCCTCCATCTTCCCAATACCTCTAACTCTCCATTTAATAACTCTCCTCTCCAATTTTTAACTGACAAATCCATTTGTTCTCTAGGCTTCCTCAACTTGTTAATCTTGCTCCAAAATTTTTTCTTATTTTCAACAAAATTTGTTGATAACATCTCACCCACTCTCTCATTTGCTTTCTTTTTACATTGCTTCACCACTCTCTTAACCTCTCTTTTTTTTCTTCATATACTCTTCCCTCCTTGCATCACTTCTTCTTTGTAAAAACCTCTCATATGCTAACTTTTTCTCCCTTACTGCTCTCTTTACATCATCATTCCACCAATCGTTCTTCTTCCCTCCCCTCCTCCTGTTTAACCCTTTCAGGGTCCCCAGGCCCTCTCCCAGACTTGTTCTCAGGGTTGCCCAAATTTCAAAAAAAATTATTTTTTCTTATGAAAACATAGAGAATCTTTTCTCGATCATAATGACACCAAAAGTATGAAATTTGATGGAGAACTTAGGGAATTATGCTCTCGCGAAGTTAGCGGTCGTGTCGATGTGTACGCTTCAGCGATTTTGCCCACTTTGAGCCCTATTTTCGGCCAATTCCAATGTACTAGTCAACAAAAATTCTAACTATTTCGCTAGAGCTCCATTTTTTCTATCGAATGAGTACAAGAAACCACCCATTTACCGATTTCAACCATCCAATACAGTGGTCAGAATTAAAAAATTTTGCCAATTTCACACAAATTTCAAAAAATGCCAATTTCCAAATAGGGTCCAGAATAAACAAGAAAGACATTCCTGGCACTAAAATAACATTTCCTCTGTTCATTAGTCACGTCCTCACGCCCCTCTTACATTGTTTTGCTTTCCACTTTGAATTTTTATTCTCACAAAAAATAGAAAATTTACTGTTATGCAGACTACTACATTAGTGTAGAGATGGTATAAATAATAATAGCGCACTTGTGAAAGAATATTAGACTCACCAGTTGACGTGTATTGGACGCATAGCATGATTTGTTTACTTTTGAACTTTGGTAAAAATCAAACATTTCTGCTATTTTGAGCTCAATTTCAAGGTACTTTTCATTGTAAAACCAGTGAAAATCATCTCAATTTCTGTAATATGTCTTCCATTCTATAAAACGAGACCAGGAAAACTATAATAAAGCAATAAATACCATACGAAAATACAGTGCAAAGTCGCTGTTTTAATCCAAAAACATGGTCAAAGTTTTTTTTTCTCATTACCCACTGTGTGCTGCAGGATTTTTTTTTATACTGCACACACTGACCACATAGACCCATTCTTTCATATGTAGGCCTACCAGCTTTCTCTCACTAGATTTGAGGGCGCTAGAATTTAGGCGTACTAGTATGTCAAAAACCCTGGTGCCTAAGCCATACTAGTACGTCCGAAACCCTGAAAGGGTTAAAGTTTTATAAAATCATGTTTCACTCTGTAGAGCTTAATCAAGTCGTATTTCACTCTGTAGAGATTTATTAAGTCATGATTTATTAAGTCAGACCCACAACATCCGCAGCTTTCCTTCAGTGTGCAGGCACTGTGCTTCCCCCACCTCTAGGACTTAAGTCTGGCTAACCGGTTTTCTTGAATGTTACAATCAAGTTACCAAAACCACTTGCCTCCGCTCACCTCTAATGCACTCGCACAGTTCTTGGATATTCAAGCCGCTAGCATTCAAAACCTTTTTCCCTGTCCTTCTAATCCTACCTGGGATGACTTGCTAACCCTCATTACCCACACCTATGATTCATACACCCTTCTAATCAGTCTGTTTTACTCCATCCTCACTTACCTTCCCAAATTACCTCCAAAACCCTCCTCAGTCCTCTGAATTATATTTCATGGCAAACCACATCTACTTCCTATTTCCTCACTCTGAATTCTCTGCATAATATTCATCCCACACTTTGTCCTCTAAGACGACATCTCCAGTGCGTTATACATAGCGTAAATTATGTAGGATAATCCAAAAATTCCAGGCAAAGTGCTATACAGTGCTTGTAGATATAAGGCATGACTGACAAGTAATATGCATTTTCACTTGACCAGGAATGAGACGTGATGACTTTGCTTCATGTGTAATACCTGTTAGTTTATGAGCCGCTCTCTGAGACAGAGAGACAAGCAGATGGAAAGACTGACACACACACAGGCAAACAGATAAGCAGAGCTAGACAGACAGATAAACAGACAGACACGTTTCTGTGTAACAGTGAAAACAAATAAAGCCAGGGTTCCCTGGAGCAGTGCACGTTCATCAGGTGTCACTCCACTGCTGCATTGTCAGCAGTTTAGTGACACTTGTCTTAACACCATGCTTCAAGGAGTTTCATACATACTCCAGCATATCTAAAACATTGTTGAGACCTATAAATATATTATTATTATATTATTATTATCACACTGGCCGATTCCCACCAAGGCAGGGTGGCCCGAAAAAGAAAAACTTTCACCATCATTCACTCCATCACTGTCTTGCCAGAAGGGTGCTTTACACTACAGTTTTTAAACTGCAACATTAACACCCCTCCTTCAGAGTGCAGGCACTGTACTTCCCATCTCCAGGACTCAAGTCCGGCCTGCCGGTTTCCCTGAACCCCTTCATAAATGTTACTTTGCGCACACTCCAACAGCACGTCAAGTATTAAAAACCATTTGTCTCCATTCACTCCTATCAAACACGCTCACGCATGCCTGCTGGAAGTCCAAGCCCCTCGCACACAAAACCTCCTTTACCCCCTCTCTCCAACCTTTCCTAGGCCGACCCCTACCCCGCCTTCCTTCCACTACAGACTGATACACTCTTGAAGTCATAGATAATAGTAAATGACCAAGACAGGTGAAAATGTTCACCTGTCAGTGTGTTTGTGACTATTTGAGCACTATTTCACTACCTAATATTAGTGTCAGAACAAAGATTGGCTATGAAATCACAAGAACTACTATAAATTGTAATTATCAGTACATAAAAATGATATAAATTAAAATAAAAACGAGAAAAAAAGGTATATCTGCAACACTTCTGCAAGCGGCAGGTCTCGATGTTGCCATCATGTGAACATCCAGTGCCAACTTCGCAGTCTTATATCTCGGTAAGAACTGATCCTAAAATTTTTTTTTTGGTCTTATTACACACACAATTTTTGTTTTTTTTATTCAAAATATTCAGAATGCTGGCAGTGAAATCATAGATCTACATTTGGACAGTTTAAAGGTTGATAGTACAAATCAGACCGAAACATCATTGTAAGTTTCAGTCTCTTATGTGTGGGCTATTTGTGTATTGTTCCATTCGTTGTATTGTGCCTTTTTATTCTTTGCAAATATTTCCTTGTTAAAGTATCCTATTACTGCATATTTATATATGTATATAAACACATTGGCTTTCTCCCTTCAAGGAAGGGTGGCCCAAAAAAGAAAAACTTTAATAATTTATTCCATTACTGTCTTGCCAGAGGCGCACTTACACTACAGTTATAAAATTGCAACATTAACGCCCGTCCTTCAGAGTGCAGACACTGTACTTCCCATCTCCAGGACTCAAGTCCAGCCTGCTGGTTTTCCAGACTCCCTTCAAAAATGTTACCTTGCTCACACTCCAACAGCACTTCAAGTTCTAAAAACCATTCATCTCCATTCTCTCCTATCTAACACGCTCATGCATGCTTGCTAGAAGTCAAAGCCCCTCACACACAAAGCTTCCGTTTCCCCCTCCCTCCAACCTTTCCTAGGCCATCCCCTGCCCCAAATTCCCTACACTAAAGATTTATACACTCTCGAAGTCATTCTATTTTGTTTCATTCTCTCTGCATACCCGAATCATCTCAATAACCCCTCCTCAGCCCTCTGGATAATAGTTTTGGTAATCCTGCACATCTTCCTAATTTTCAAACTACTGATTCTCTGCATTATATTCACACCACACATTGCCTTCAGACATTAATATCTCCACTGCCTCCAGCCTTCTCCTTGTTGCAACATTCACCACCCATGTTTCACAACCATATAAGAGTGTTGGTATAACTATACTGTCATACATTCCCTTCTTTGCTTCCATGGACAAAGTTCTTTGTCTCCACAGTCTCCTCAGTGCACCACTCACTTTTTTCCCCTCATCAATTCTGTGATTCACCTCATCTTTCATAGACCCATCTGCTGACATGTCCACTCCTATATATATGAATACATTCACCTCCTCCATATTCTCTCCCTCCAATCTGATACCCAATCTTTTGTCACATATTTTTTTTGTTGTTCTCATCACCTTACTCTTTCCTATATTCACTTTTAATTTTGTTCTTTTACATACCCTTCCAGATTCGTCCACCAACCTCTGCAGCTTCTCTTCAGAATCTCCCAAAAGCACAGTGGCATCACCAAAGAGCAACTGTGACAACTCCCACTTTGTTTTAGATTCTTTATATTTTAACCCTACACCTTTTACCAGCACTGTGCATTCATTTCTCTTACAACCCCATCTATATATTGAGCAACCATAGTGATATCACACATCTTTGTCTAAGGCCTACTTTTACTGGAAATAATCTCTCCTACATACTCTAACCTGAGCCTCACTATCCTCATAAAAACTCTTCACTGCTTTCAGTAACCTAACTCCTAGTTCATATATTTGTAACATCTGGCACATTGCCCCCTATCCACTCTGTCATATGCCTTTTCCAAATCCATAAATGCCACAAAAACCTCTTTCTTCTTCTTTCAATGCACCGGCCGTATCCCACCGAGGTGGGGTGGCCCAAAAGGAAAAATGAAAGTTTCTCCTTTTACATTTAGTAATATATACAGAAGAAGGGGTTACTAGCCTCTTTCTCCTGGCATTTTAGTCGAATCTTACAACACGCATGGCTTACAGAGGAAGAATTCTGTTCCACTTCCCCATGGAGGTAAGAGGAAATAGACAAGAACAAGAACTAGTAAGAAAATAGAAGAAAACCCAGAGGGGTGTGTATATACTATATGCTTGTACATGTATGTGTAGTGTGACCTAAGTGTAAGTAGAAGTAGCAAGACATACCTGAAATCTTGCATGTTTATGAGACAGACAAAAGACACCAGCAATCCTACCATCATGTAAAACAATTACAGGCTTCCATTTTATACTTACTTGGCAGGACGGTAGTACCTCCCTCGGCGGTTGCTGTCTACCATCCTACTACCTAGGAAAAACCTCTTTATTCTTATCTAAATACTGTTCACCTATACATTTCACTGTAAACACTTGGTGGTCTACACACCCCCTACCTGTCTTAAAGCCTCCTTGTTCATCTGCTATCCTACTTTGTGCATATGTGTCTTATTTTAAACTTGTTGGTATTTTATAACATGTCTTACCTAACAAAGTCAATACTATTACAAAGAATATCAAACTTTAAAAACATCTTGTCTCCATTCACTTTGATCTAATGCACTCACACAAGCCTCCTGGATGTGCTAGGGAACTGATCATCAATCAAGCTTATGTGAGGTCTAGATCAGAGTGAAAACATATGGTTTTAGTGGTTTGATGTGATGTTGGTGTGTGATCATTTAAGTCTTTGAGGGTGGGTGCCATAGTACTACGGGTTTGAAGTGCGGGTTGGAGCCATCGTTCTACATGATGAGCTCCGCTCTCTCAGATAAGCTGTGATTGGTAAATTTTAGCCTAAATATGAGGAAATGGGTCTTTGTGGTAAGTGTGCACCATATAAAAAAAATCTGCAGCACTCAGTGTATAATAAGAAAAAAACTGCAACCGTGCTTTTGTTTAAAACAGCAACTTTGCAACATATTTTCATGTGATTTGTATGGTTCCATTCTCAGTTTCTTTGTCTCATTTGATAGAATGGAAGATATATTACAGAAATAGAGATGATTTTGATTAGTTTCAGGACTGAAAGTAGTTTGAAAATGACCTCAAAGTAATAGAAATATTCCATTTTTGCCAAAATTTTAGAGTACACAAATTACCTCACTCATCCAATACGTGTCCAACTGGTCAGTCTAATACACTTTGAGGAATGTGCTGACATTATTTATACAATTACAATAATTCAGTAGTATGCATAAATTTTTTATTTTTTTTTTTTTAGAATAAAAATTCAAAATGGAAAGCAAGTGTAATATAGGAGAGGCCTGGGCACATAACTAATGAACAGAGAAAATGTTTTTTAGTGCCAGCAGTTTTTTAATTTTGTGTGAAATTGGCCAAGTTACTGATTTCTGATCACTTTCGTGGGTAGTCGAAATAGGTAAATGGGCAGTTTCTTATACTCAGTTGATAGACTAGAATAAATACTAGTGAAATACAGCTAAAAGTTTTTTGACTGGAAGAATGAAATTGGCCAAGAATAAGGCTCAAAGTTGGCAAAGTTACCAATGCGTAATATTGTCGAGACCACTGAATTTGTGAGATCATAATTCCATAAGTTTTCCATCAAATTTTGTACTTTTGGTTTCATTATCTTTGAAAAAAGATTCTTTGTCATTTCATAAGAAAATATCAATTTTTTTTTTTAAATTCTTCGACCATGAGAGTAATTCTCAGATCAGGGGTTCCAACCCTGAAAGGATTAAGGTGGAATTCAGGGAAAACCAGTTAGCCTGACATATGTCTTGGAGGTGGGAAGTACAGTTCCTACACTCTTAACCCTTTGAGGGTCGACAGGCCCTCTCCGAAACTCGTTCTCAGGGTCGGCCAAATTTAAAAAAAAAAAAAATTATTTTCTCTTTTGAAAAGATAGAGAATCTTTTCCCGATCATAAAGACACCAAAAGTTTGAAATTTGATAGAAAACTTACGGAATTATGCTCTCGCAAAGTTAGCGGTCTCGGCGATGTTTACGCATCGGCGATTTTGCCCACTTTGAGCCCCATTTTCGGCCAATTTCACTGTACTAGTCGACAAAAAACATGAATATTTCGCTAGAACTCCATTTTTTCTATCGAATGGGTGCAAGAAACCACTCATTTATGAAATTCAACTATCCAGTACAGTGGTCAGAATTTAGCAATTTTTGCCAATTTCACACAAATTTCAAAAGATGCCAATTTCCGAATAGGGTCCAGAATAAACAAGAAAGACATTCCTGGCACTAAAATGACATTTCCTCTAGTCATTAGTCATGTCTCAAGGCCCCTCTTATATTCTTTTGCTTTCCACTTTGAATTTTTATTTTCACAAAAAATATAAGATTTACTGTTATGCAGACTACTGCATTAGTGTCAAAAATGGTATAAATATTATTGGTGCACTTGTGAAAGAATATTAGACTCACCAGTTGACGTGTATTGCACGCTTGGCACGATTTGTTTACTTTTGAAGTTTGGTAAAAATCGAACATTTCTGCTACTTTGAGCTCAATTTCAAGGCACCTTTCTTTGTAAAACCAGTCAAAATCATCTCAATTTCTGTAATATGTCTTCCATTCTATAAAATGAGACCAAGAAAACTAAATACAACAATAAATACCATACGAAAATACACTGCAAAGTCGCTGATTTATTAAAAAAAAATGGTCAGTTTTTTTTTTTTCTCATTATGCACTGTGTGCTGCAGGATTTTTTTTAGACTGTGCACACTGACCACATAGACCCATTCTTTCATATGAAGGCCTACCAGCTTTCTCCCACTAGATTTGAGGCCGCTAGAATTTATGAGTACTAGTACGTCAAAAACCCCTACGCGTAAGACGTACTAGTACGACGAAAACCCTCAAAGGGTTAAAGAGCGGTGAAGATGTTGCAGTTGAAAAGGTCATCCGAATTAAGATGTCAGCACACTCCTGGCAAGGCAGTGATTGAATGAATGATTGTGAATGTTTTTCCTCAATTTGTCTATTTAAGTTCAACATACCTTGGTGGGAGACAGCTGGTGTGTTAAAAAAATAATATAGGGAACATAGCATCACTTTCTAAGGTACAATACTCTGCAATTTTCTACTTGTAATTAGAAAAAAAAGTGTTACCAGAACAGATTTAGAAGTCTTTAGAAGGGAAGTGGAAAATATTCCTGGTCAGCCAGATTGTGAGTGATATAGAACAGCAGCAGCAGCAGCAGCAGCAGGCTGCAATAAGCAATAGCTGAGCTTGAAGTATGGTGCAGCTGACAAGAATTAACCACAGTAAAGCCTCAGGTTGGTGAAATGTCGTACTAATAAATTTTCTTTCTTGCTGTTTGTCTTTGTAAACAAGCAATAGCATGACTGAGCAGGCAATCGCAAAATAATGCCTGACGTCCAGGCCAACTGCGAGAATTGAAACACTTGAATATGGTCACAAAGGTATCTTCAGTACATTCATGTAGAATAATAATTTTAATTTAGATCTTTACATACTAACATTCTTTCTTTCAACGTACCGGCCGTATCCCACCGAGGCGGGGTGGCCCAAAAGGAAACACAAAAGTTTTTCCTTTTAAATTTAGTACAGTGGACCCCTGCATACCGATTTTAATCCGTGCAAGAGGGCTCATTGGTATGCGAAATAATCGGTATGCGAATGAATTTTCCCCATAAGAAATAATGGAAATCAAATTAATCCGTGCAAGACACCCAAAAGTATGAAAAAAAAAATTTTACCACATGAAATATACATTTTCCTACACACAAAGAGAAGGATACATGCACAATAGTAGAGTAGTACATGCACAGTATATATTGTGCATGTACTAGTCTACTAAATGAAGAATAAATGACACTTACCTTTATTGAAGATGCAGCAATGACTGATGAGACACTGTGTCCTGGGAGTGCGTTTTTTCCCCTGAGTACTCTAGGTCCTGTTTGGCATTTTCTTCCAAACAGGCTTTATCACACTGTGTATTTCACTACAATTCTTAAATCTCTCAAACCAACCTTTGCTGGCTTTAAATTCACCAATATGAGCACTAGTTCCAGGGATTTTTTCCCTGTTCACCTGGGTGTTAGTCGACTGGTGTGGGTTGCATCCTGGGGGACAAGATTAAGGACCCCAATGGGAAAAAAGTTAGACAGTCTTCGATGACACTGACTTTTTTGGGTTATCCCCGGTGGCAAAACCTCTGGGGTTAATTGTTTCTGGTATATTCTCAATAAGCCACACCAACAACAGTGCTACAGCAGCAGCAGACGATGCTACAGCACAGCAGACGAGCTACAGCAGCAGCAGACGATGCTACAGTAGCAGCAAACACAGACGATGCTACACCAGCAGCAGACGATGCTACAGCAGCAGCACAGCTGACAGTGCACAGCAGCAGCAACGGTGCTACAGCAGCAGCAGACGATGCTAAAAGCAGCAGCAGACGATGCTACAGGGAGCAGCAGCAGCTGACAGTGCAGCAGCAGCCCGCTGTACCACCAATATAAGCGATGGTTGATTGGGGTTCATTATACAACCTGGCCAGCTCGGAACACGCACTCCACTTTCATACTTATCAATGATCTTTTTTCTTCATCTCTATAGTAATTCTCACCCTTATTGCTGTAGGGTTGGCCTAAAGCTTTCTTGGGGCCCATGGTCACTTATTTTCCAGATAAAATCACCAAAAACACTGTAATAATACGAAATGTTACGATTGTATGCTTGGATGCTACCGCGGAGGCTGGCTGGTAAACAATGCCACCGGCGGAACATGTGAGGCTGGCTAAGGCGCACATTGGACGCGTCTCGGACGAACAGCGGTGAGCGGGTTTTTGAGCGGTATGCGAGGCAAAATTTTTGCGATTAAAGTGAGCGGTATGCGGAATAAACGGTATGTGATGCCAATGGTATGCGGGGGTCCACTGTAATATATACAGGAGAAGGGGTTACTAGCCCCTTGCTCCCAGCATTTCAGTCGCCTCCTACAGCACGCATAGCTTACGGAGGAAGAATTCTGTTCCACTTTCCCATGGAGGTAAGAGGAAATAAACAGGAACAAGAACTAAAAAGAAAATACAGTGGACCCCCAGTTTATGATATTTTTTCATTCCAGAAGTATGTTCAGGTGCCAGTACTGACCGAATTTGTTCCCATAAGGAATATTGCGAATTAGATTAGTCCATTTCAGACCCCCAAACATACACGTACAAACGCACTTACATAATTGGTCGCATTGGGAGGTGATCGTAAAGTGGGGGTCCACTGTAGAAGAAAACCCAGAGGGGTGTGTGTATATATGTTTGTACATGTATGTGTAGTGTGACCTAAGTGTAAGAAGAAGTAGCAAGACGTACCTGTAATCTTGCATATTTATGAGACAGACAAAAGACACCAGCAATCCTACCATCATGTAAAACAATTACACATTAACATATAGAATAATATTTTTAATATAGATTTTTACACAATTTCTCTATATATCATATTTATGTTAACCAAACTTAACTTTTTTTTTTTTCCCAAACTGTGGACTTTATCATCAGTCTTGGAAGTTTTCTGTGTTCTCTTTATAACTTTATATGCCATAATTGTGTTCTTTTTTTAACTTTATATGTCATAATTGTTACAGTATTATTTTTCTTGTCAGTGTGCAAAGTATTCACTAATTTTACATATAATTATTTGGTGCAGTGGACATTCATAATTCGCATTGACTATGTTCATTAAGTCTGGGCCACCAATGATTTCCATGACTTATGGAGTGAAAAACCTATGAAAAAATGGGGTTGCATGCTTCAGACCTCCAAGAAAGTCATAATAAATATTTATAATGTCATAATGCTTCAAAAAATAATTGTTGATGATATTCTGTGGAATACCTTAACTCTAGTGAGGCTTTGCCACTCAAAAGGAAGAGAACATGTAGCTGATAAGAGTACTAACAGATAGTACTCTCATCAGCTGTTCACTCAATCACCAGCCATACTTACCACCATCACTTTTCATTTCTAAGGCTTTGGGGAAGCTGGGTGTTGTTGATTCAGTTTGTGTGTATTCCTTTCATAACTTTATTGGTTTACAATACTGACAAGTTGATGCTGTATAGTTTTATTTTGAAGAATTTTTATCAACCAATGTCTTTTTCCATTCAATAGAGCTTAGAGCTTATTAACTGAAGGCAGTGTATCCCTTCCACAGCAAATGTATCCCTTCCACAGCAAGCATATCCTTTCCACAGCATGTATATCCCTTCTACAGCAAGCATATCCCTTCCACAGCATGTGTATCCCTTTCACAACAAGTGTATCCTTTCCACAGCAAGTGTATCCCTCCCTCAGCAAGCATATCCCTTCCACAGCAAGCATATCCCTTCCACAGCAAGTGGGAAGCCTGAGCATCACACCTGTACAATCGCTTAAAAAAAAAAAATCTTAACTTATAATCCATATGAAGAAGTTACTCCAATTTGTACACAATGTAAAGTGTTTGTATTATGGTATAATACAAACGTGTATGAACGAACACCAGACTGGTTGTTATGACCAAGGTCATAATGAGATTAATTTATATGTATTATACACTTAATATTATACTCGGGGTTTCTTTAATATTAGCTAAATTAAAGATTCCACTAGTTTATAATATTATCTGATTTAGGAATATACCCGGGTTTTTAATACTTGACGTGCTGTTGGAGTGTGAGCAAAGTAACATTTATGAAGGGGTTCAGGGAAACCGGCAGGCCGGACTTGAGTCCTGGAGATGGGAAGTACAGTGCCTGCACTCTGAAGGAGGGGTGTTAATGCTGCAGTTTAAAAACTGTAGTGTAAAGCACCCTTCTGGCAAGACAGTGATGGAGTGAATGATGGTGAAAGTTTTTCTTTTTCGGGCCACCCTGCCTTGGTGGGAATCGGCCAGTGTGATAATAAAATAATGATGTGTATGTATATATTTATGTATTGGGTAGGTAGGTAACAGCTGGCTAAGAGTTGAAACAAGGTATGTCCATGGAGGGTAGTTTAGTCTACTCTTCCCTCTCCCCTTTGGAGAGTTGATGTCATGTAGGGATTAACCGTGTTAGTTCAGTTCGCTCTCTCTGCCGACTCAATGTGCATTGACTGAGCTACCCCTCTAGTACTCTGCCTTATTCTCACTTGGATAGAGAATTCTGTTGTAGAAACTCCTGAACCAGCTTGAGATTTATTCTGAAGTAAAGTCTGCGGACAGTTCAGTTATATATTGTTACCCTCAGTTTACGATGTGATGGCCTGTGTCAAGCTTAGAACTTTGTGATATATTCCTTATGCCAGGGAGTTACTCAGTGAAAGTGTTACTTCTCAATGTATGTACTTGCATACAAGTAATGTCACTATTGAGGAAGCAGTAATATTCCTCTGATCATTAACAAGTGTAGGGGCCATATTGACATAGTCTCCAGAGGGGGTCTATGACATACATTCTATTTAAGAGTTTTCTTGTATGAATGAAAGTTTCTGACAAAGTGATATTTAATAGATATTTGTGAATATCTAAAAAGTATTTAAGCTTTTAAATAAAAAGAGACTAAGAAAAGACTGAGTAACTATTATTTGTGCCTTACATTTCTAAGTTTGGAAGTATCTTCTCATTCTATGAAGTGTATTGTTACAGAGTGCACTAACCTGGCTAAAGATTAAGATTTGAACCGTAACACTGGTTCACCTGGCTTGTTTACATTACGTGTGGGCGAGGCGGTGAGGGCTGCCCTGGCTGGCTACCATACTTCCCAAACCTGACTTCCTACAAATAAAACTCACCTCTTACCCTACATTAACCCTTTGACCGTTTCGGTCATACAGTGGACCCCCGACATTCGATATTAATCCGTTCCTGAGAGCCATCGAATGTCGAAAATATCGAAAGTCAAATTAATTTTCCCCATAAGAAATAATGGAAATCAAATTAATCCGTGCAAGACACCCAAAAGTATAAAAAAAAAATTTTACCACATGAAATATTAAGTTTAATGCAATAGAATAATTACAATAACAATAGATTAATAACAATAGAATAATTGACACCTGCCTTTAATGAAGATCTGGTGATGATTGATTGGATGGGAGGAGGGGAGAGAGTGGATGGTGTTAGTGTTTAGAAGGGGAATCCCCATCTATTAGGACTTGAACTGGCAGCCTCACCATGCCTCACCACACTGTGTATGCCACTACGATTCTTAAATCTTTCAAACCAACCTTTGGTGGCCTTAAATTCACTCACATCACCACTAGTTGCAGGCAGTTTCTTTACCAAATCATCATGCACTCTGACACACCCACTCCACTTTCATACTTTGCAATTATCTCTTTCTTCGTTTCAATAGTTATTAGCACCTTTTTTCTCGAAGGGTTGGCACTAGAAGCTTTCTTGGGGCCCATGGTTACTTATTTTGCAGAAACAAGCACCAAAAACAGTGATAATATGGAATGTGCCGAATGTATCCATAGATGTGAGCACACTGGCTGGCTTGTAAACACTGGTACATACGGTGCAGTTCAGGCCACACGTGGACACGTCTCGTATGAATCGTATCGAATGTCGGGTTTTCCATCAAATGTCGAGGCAAAATGTTTGCGTTAAAATGCATCGAATGTCGGATTTATCGAATGTCGATGCCATCGAATGTCGGGGGTCCACTGTATATACATGTATACGTCTTACGAGCCACCGTATTTGACATATACGCAGAAATTCTAGCAGCTTCAAATCAAGCGGGAGAAAGCTGGTAGGCCTACATGAGAGAGAATGGGTCTGTACAAGACTCAGATGTGAGCAGTGGAAGTGATAGTGATAGTGATTTCGAAGCTATTGAAAGCAGCTCTAGTTGCGACAGTGAGGGCGAATATTTTCCAGTGAAGCGGCAGCATATATGACGTAGCATGCATTCTGGTAGTGTGTCATATGTTGTTCCAAGGGGAAGGAGTAAATCTCAGAATACATCCCGTGGCCCTACACCACGAACTGATAGTGAAGATGATATTGTTACAATGGGGATGTATGATGTGCGTTGGGCAGCAGGTGGTGGTGGTGATAGTGGTGGTGGCATGAGTCATGTGGCACCAGCAGTGGGCCACGCTATTACCGATGCTGCTAACTCAGCACAACCACAACCAGCCTCAACCAACCCCACACTCCCACAACATCCACAACCACAACCTGTAAATATCCAGTACCCACCAGCAGACCGCATCTGGGATTGGCAGCAAGGTGACAATTTTGTTCCCAGTTCCCATCACTTTGATGAGACACAAAGTGGAATACAGCCATCATGTACACTTGGGAACAGTGCTACTGAACTGGAATGCTTTCAGTTATTCTTTGATGAGCCCCTGATGGACATTATTGTCAAGGAGTACACCATGGCAGACACAATTCTTTCACCAAGATCACGCCTACACCAGTGGAAGGACGCAACTGTGGCAGAGATGTATATGTTCTTTGCCACAATAATGCTTATGCCACATGTGTATAAGCACAGTGTCAACACATACTAGTCGATAGACCGCCTGATTTCAACCCCAGCTTTTGGTGACATTATATCAGTGAATAGATTTGTGCTACTGTTACGTATACTTCACTTTTCAGACAAAACAAGGCCTGACAGAAGCGACAGGTTATATAAGATCAGAAATGTGTTTATGTACCTGAAACAAAAGTGCTGTATGTATTTTTATCCCTTAAGGAAGTCTGTTATTGATGAGTCTTTGATTTTGTTCAAAGGCAGACTGTCATTCAAGCAGTACATACCAAGCAAGAGGAAACGCTTTGGTATAAAGTTATTTGTACTGTGTGATTGTAAAAGTGGTCTGGTTTTGGATATAATTGTGTACACTGGCAGTAAAACATTGCAAGATACCAGAAGTTACTGGGTATCTCTGGTGATGAGGTTAGAACAATGATGGAACCATATGACTCAAGAAATCGTAATGACACGATTGCAAATAAACCATACCCCCGGCCGGGATTGAACCCGCGGTCATAGAGTCTCAAAACTCCAGCCCGTCGCGTTAGCCACTAGACCAGCTAGCCACAATAAGATTCATCCAACTAGGTATATTTCTACTCCATAGGAAAGTTAGCACAGGCACCTCTGTGACCACAAATGCAAGTTTTTACAGACGAATCTCCAGCTAGCGTGGCCGTGACGAACTCTAGCTCAAGTCCCTTCACTGCCGTCAAAATGACTCAAAAAATCGTAATGACACGATTGCAAAATAAACCATAAACCCCCCCGGGCCCGGGATTGAACCCGCGGTCATAGAGTCTCAAAACTCCAGCCCGTCGCGTTAGCCACTAGACCAGCTAGCCACAATAAGATTCATCCAACTAGGTATATTTCTACACCATAGGAAAGTTAGCACAGGCACCTCTGTGACCACAATGCAAGTTTTTACAGACGAATCTCCAGCTAGCTGGCCGTGACGAACTCTAGCTCAAGTCCCTTCACTGCCGTCAACATGACTCAAGAAATCGTAATGACACGATTGCAAATAAACCATACCCCCGGCCGGGATTGAAACCCCCGGTTTATAGAGTCTCAAAACTCCAGCCCGTCGCGTTAGCCACTAGACCACTAGCCACAATAAGATTCATCCAACCTAGGTATATTTCTACACCATAGGAAATTTTAGCACAGGCACCTTGTGACCACAAAAAGCAAGTTTTTTTCAGACGAATCTCCACTAGCGTGGGCCGTGACGAACTCTAGCTCAAGTCCCTTCACTGCCGTCAACATGACTCAAGAAATCGTAATGACACGATTGCTGGTCTAGTGGCTAGCTGGTCTAGTGGCTAACGCGACGGGCTGGAGTTTTGAGACTCTATGACCGCGGGTTCAATCCCGGCCGGGGTATGGTTTTTTTTGCAATCGTGTCATTCGATTTTTTGAGTCATGTTGCGGCAGTGAAGGGGCTTGAGCTAGAGTTCGTCACGGCCACGCTAGCTGGAGATTCGTCTGTAAAAACTTGCATTTGTGGTCACAGAGGTGCCTGTGCTAACTTTCCTATGGTGTAGAAATATACCTAGTTGGATGAATCTTATTGTGGCTAGCTGGTCTAGTGGCTAACGCGACGGGCTGGAGTTTTGAGACTCTATGACCGCGGGTTCAATCCCGGCCGGGGGTATGGTTTATTTGCAATCGTGTCATTACGATTCTTGAGTCATGTTGACGGCAGTGAAGGGACTTGAGCTAGAGTTCGTCACGGCCACGCTAGCTGGAGATTCGTCTGTAAAAACTTGCATTTGTGGTCACAGAGGTGCCTGTGCTTAACTTTCTATGGTGTAAAATATACCTAGTTGGATGAATTCTTATTGTGGCTAGCTGGTCTAGTGGCTAACGCGACGGGCTGGAGTTTTGAGACTTCTAATGACCGCGGGTTTCAATCCGGCCGGGGGTATGGTTTATTTGCAATCGTGTCATTTACGATTTCTGAGATCATGTTGACGGCAGTGAAGGGACTTGAGCTAGAGTTCGTCACGGCCACCGCTAGCTGGAGATTCGTCTGTAAAAACTTGCATTTGTGGTCACAGAGTGCCTGTGCTAACTTTCCTATGGTGTAGAAATATACCTAGTTGGATGAATCTTATTGTGGCTAGCTGGTCTAGTGGCTAACGCGACGGGCTGGAGTTTTGAGACTCTATGACCGCGGGTTCAATCCCGGCCGGGGGTATGGTTTATTTGCAATCGTGTCATTACGATTTCTTGAGTCATGTTGACGGCAGTGAAGGGACTTGAGCTAGAGTTCGTCACGGCCACGCTAGCTGGAGATTCGTCTGTAAAAACTTGCATTTGTGGTCACAGAGGTGCCTGTGCTAACTTTCCTATGGTGTAGAAATATACCTAGTTGGATGAATCTTATTGTGGCTAGCTGGTCTAGTGGCTAACGCGACGGGCTGGAGTTTTGAGACTCTATGACCGCGGGTTCAATCCCGGCCGGGGGTATGGTTTATGGAACCATATCTTGGTAAGGGGCATATTTTATATACTGACAGCTGGTACACAGGCCCTTTACTCAGTGATTTCTTGCGAGTGAACATGACAGATGTGTGTGGCACAGTGTGTGGAAATCGTAAGAATATGCCTAGGTTTGACGCTGGTACTCGTAGAGGTGATGTTCAGGTGTTTGCTGCCAATGACATCATGGCATTTTGGTGGCATGACAAACATGATGTCACACTGTTAACATCAGTTCACTGACACAAAATGGTAGACAGTGGCAAGCAGAATAGAGAGACCAATGAACCCATTGTAAAACCTGCAGCTGTGATGGATTACAACCTCAATATGCACTTAGTGGTGATGTGTACTTAGCAGTGGTGACGTGTACTTAGCTCAGTGGTGACGTGTACATAGCTCAGTGGTGACGTGTACTTAGCTCAGTGAGGACGTTAGTGCATTCTCCTTGGACTGAACCAAGATGCCCTCCATAGAGCAACTTTACCAGCAGCTTAAGGAAGAATTGCGGGTAGTGAAGATGGAGATACGGCAATTGGCCGAGGAAAACAAGAGGATTCGTAGTAGTCCTCCTGTTTTGAGTCCTCAGGTCAAGAAGGGAACCTGGACAGTGGCTGGACAGCATGGAACAAAGTTGACGATCAAGAAGACGAATGGAAAGGTAGAGATGATGAAGAAGAAAGAGACTACAGTGGAAACTGTTTTGGAAACATCTAATGCATTCTCCGTGCTACCTGACGAATGTGAGTCGACTACTGGGAATGTCACGACAAACGACACCAAGGAAGGTAAGAATGTTGTTGGGGATAGCCAGGTTAGATACACGGATAGAGCGTTCTGCTTGAAGGACAGGAGTAGGAGACAGAGGGTTTGCTTTCCTGGGACTGGGAGGGATGATATTGTTAGCCATCTGGATGACATCATGAGAGGTAATGGGAGCAATCCTATTATCTGTCTCAGTGCTGGAGACAACGATGTAGGCATATGTAGGAGTGAGGAACTGATTAGCAGGTATAGGTCAGCAATAGAGATAATTAGGAGGAAGGGTGGGAACCCTGTCATATGTGGTATTTTGCCAAAGAGAGGAGTTGGAAATGAATGGTTGTCCAGGGCAATTGCTGGCTGGACAAATACTGTAAGGAAAATACGATAACATTCATTGACAACTGGGACCTCTTCTATGGCAGAAATGACATGTATGCCAGGGATGGGGTTCACTTATCTAGGTCTGGGGTGGGGGCACTGGCAACTGAAGTGGAGGGAGCTGTTAAGACTTTAATCTAGGAATAGTGGTATGGGTTTTGGCAGGAAAACAGTGAAGTCCAAGTGTAGTAATATGAGTACTAGGAGAACTAGTAATAGGCAAAATGAGGTGGATATTGGAAAGCCAGTGGGGTTCACTTATCTAGGTCTGGGGTGGGGGCACTGGCAACTGAAGTGGAGGGAGCTGTTAGGACTTTAAACTAGGAATAGTTAGTGGTATGGATTTTGGCAGGAAAACAGTGAACTCCAAGTGTAGTAATATGAGTACTAGGAGAACTAGTAATAGGCAAAATGAGGTGGATATTGGAAAGCCAGTGGGGTTCACTTATCTAGGTCTGGGGTGGGGGCACTGGCAACTTGAAGTGGAGGGAGCTGTTAGGACTTTAAACTAGGAATAGTTAGTGGTATGGATTTTGGCAGGAAAACAGTGAACTCCAAGTGTAGTAATATGAGTACTAGGAGAACTAGTAATAGGCAAAATTAGGCAGATATTGGAAAGCCAGTGGCACTAGGTGACAAGGACAGTAATAGGTTTAGTGGAAAAACAGAAATGAGCAGGAAGGGTAAAGAAGAAGGAAGGTCTTTAAATATACATTATACTAATACCCATAGTGCTAGGAATAAGATGGACGAGTTGAGATTAGTTGCTAGTGCAGGTAACATTGATGTATTTGCCATAACTGAGACGTGGTTTAATTCAAAAAGTCGAGACATGCCTGCAGAATGTCACATTCAGGGTTTTAAATTGTTCCAAGTAGATAGAAGTACCAGGAAGGGGGGTGGGGTGGCACTGTATGTCAGAGATCGCTTGAACTGTTGCATAAAAACAGGTATTAAGTTTGAAGTAACACATACAGAGTCTGTTTGGATAGAATTTTCAGAGGGGCATGAAAAATTGATTTTAGGTGTAATATACCGTCCCCCAAACTTAGATAGGGTCCAAGGGAGACTACTATGAGAGGAAATTGTTAAGGCCACTAGGCACGATAACATAGTAATTCTAGGAGACTTTAACTTAGTCATATTGATTGGAATTTCTTGATTGGGAATTTAGAATCAAACGACTTCTTAGAAGTAGTTCAGAATTATTTTTTGAAGCAGTTTGTGACAGAGCTTACAAGGAAAAATAACCTGCTTGACTTGGTTTTGGCAAACAAGGAAACCCTTGTTAATAATTTAGAAATTACAGAGCAACTCGGCACAAGCGATCACAAATCAAGTAACTTGAGCATTGAATGGAAGTATGATTTTTTTTTTTTATTATTATTATCACACTGGCCGATTCCCACCAAGGCAGGGTGGCCCGAAAAAGAATAACTTTTACCATCATTCACTCCATCACTGTCTTGCCAGAAGGGTGCTTTACACTACAGTTTTTAAACTGCAAACATTAACACCCCTCCTTCAGAGTGCAGGCACTGTACTTTCCATCTCCAGGACTCAAGTCCAGCCTGCCGGTTTCCCTGAACCCCTTCATAAATGTTACTTTGCTCACACTCCAACAGCACGTCAAGTATTAAAAACCATTTGTCTCCATTCACTCCTATCAAACACGCTCACGCATGCCTGCTGGAAGTCCAAGCCCCTCGCACACAAAACCTCCTTTACCCCCTCCCTCCAACCTTCTGGGCCCGACCCCTACCCCGCCTTCCGTCCACTACAGACTGATACACTCTTGAAGTCATTCTGTTTCGCTCCATTCTCTCTACATGTCCGATCCACCTCAACAACCCTTCCTCAGCCCTCTGGACAACAGTTTTGGTAATCCCGCACCTCCTCCTAACTTCCAAACTATGAATTCTCTGCATTATATTCACACCACACATTGCCCTCAGAGATGACATCTCCACTGCCTCCAGCCTTCTCCTCGTTGCAACATTCATCACACATGCTTCACACCCATATAAGAGTGTTGGTAAAACTATACTCTCATACATTCCCCTCTTTGCCTCCAAGGACAAAGTTCTTTGTCTCCACAGACTCTTAGTGCACCACTCACCCTTTTCCCCTCATCAATTCTATGATTCACCTCATCTTTCATAGACCCATCCGCTGACACGTCCACTCCCAAATATCTGAATTACATTCACCTCCTCCATACTCTCTCCCTCCAATCTGATATCCAATCTTTCATCACCTAATCTTTTTGTTATCCTCATAACTTACTCTTTCCTGTATTCACTTTTAATTTTCTTCTTTTGCATACCCTACCAAATTCATCCACCAATCTCTGCAACTTCTCTTCAGAATCTCCCAAGAGCACAGTGTCATCAGCAAAGAGCAACTGTGACAACTCCCACTTTATGTGTGATTCTTTATCTTTTAACTCCATGCCTCTTGCCAAGACCTCGCATTTACTTCTCTTACAACCCCATCTATAAATATATTAAACAACCATGGTGACATCACACATCCTTGTCTAAGGCCTACTTTTACTGGGAAATAATTTCCCTCTTTCCTACATACTCTAACTTGAGCCTCACTATCCTCGTAAAAACTCTTCACTGCTTTCAGTAACCTACCTCCTACACATACACCTGCAACATTCTGCCACATTGCATCCCTATCCACCCTGTCATACGCCTTTTCCAAATCACTAAATGCCACAAAGACCTCTTTAGCCTTATCTAAATACTGTTCACTTGTATGTTTCACTGTAAACACCTGGTCCACACACTCCCTACCTTTCCTAAAGCCTCCTTGTTCATCTGCTATCCTATTCTCCGTCTTACTCTTAATTCTTTCAATAATAATTCTACCATACACTTTACCAGGTATTCTCAACAGACTTATCCCCCTATAATTTTTGCACTCTCTTTTGTCCCCTTTGCCTTTATACAAAGGAACTATGCATGCTCTCTGCCAATCCCTAGGTACCTTACCCTCTTCCATACATTTATTAAATAATTGCACCAACCACTCCAAAACTAATTCAGTAATGGTCCCAGATTTTCGTTTAACAGATTACAATGGGCTTAGAGAACATTTATCATCTGTAGACTGGAGTAACGAAGAGAGCTATCAGTATGACAGCTTTCTTAACACAATACAAGCAGCCCAAAGGATATTTATCCCATATAAGGAAATTAGATCGAATAGAAATGACCCCAAATGGATGAATAATAGGCTCAAATATCTTTTAGGACAGAAGAAAGGAATTTATAGGGATATCAAAAGAGGTGAGGGTCATCTTATGAATCAGTATATTGACATTAAGAGGAATGTTAAAAAGGGGATAAGAAAAGCTAAACGGGACTATGAAATTAAAGTTGCTAGGGATTCAAAAACTAACCCAAAAAGTTTTTTTCCAGGTTTATAGAACAAAAGTTAGAGATAAGATAGGTCCCCTTAAAAATAACTCTGGGCATCTCACTGACAAGAATGAAATGTGCTCTTTTCTTAATAATTATTTTCTCTCGGTTTTCACTCAGGAAGACACTGACAATATCCCAGTAATTAATTTTTATAGTGGGCTTGAAAATGATAAATTATGCTATATCACAGTCACTAGCGAAATGGTTATCAAACAGATAGACTGGTTAAAGCAAAATAAATCCCCGGGCCCTGATGAACTTTTTTCAAGGGTTCTTAAAGTGTGAACCTTTAACTAATATTTTTTATTTATCTCTTCAAAGAGGTGTAGTGCCTGATATGTGGAAGAAGGCTAATGTAATTCCTTTTTTTAAAGCAGGGGACAAGTCGTTACCATCAAATTACCACCCAATAAGATTAACCTGAATTGTAGGCAAATTACTAGAGTCAGTTATAACTGATAATATAAGAAGCCATCTTGATAGGCATAATTTGATTAATGATACTCAACATGGTTTTTACCAGGAGCAGTTCCTACCTAACTAATTTATTAACCTTCTTCACCAAAGCTTTTGAGGCCGTTGATCAGGATAAAGAATTCGATATTGTTTATTTAGATTTTAGTAAGGCTTTTGATAGAGTACCACATCAGAGACTGTTGAAGAAAGTGGCTGCTCATGGCATTTTGGAAAAATGCTGTCATGGATCGAGTCATGGCTCACTAATAGGAAGCAGAGAGTGTGCGTAAATGGGGTTCAATCCGAGTGGGGATCTGTAACAAGTGGCGTTCCACAGGGATCAGTTTTAGGCCCATTGTTGTTTATAATATACATAATATACCTTGACGAGGGAATTACTAGTGACATAAGCAAATTTGCTGATGACACGAAGATAGGTAGGATAATCCATTCAGGCGGTGATGTCTCAGAACTTCAGGAGGATTTAGACAAACTCAATTCATGGTCAGAAAAGTGGCAGATGCAGTTCAGTGTAGATAAATGTAAAGTTCTTAAGCTTGGAAATGTCCATAACCCTAGCACCTACCAGCATAATAATGTTGAACTTAGCCGTATAGAATGTGAAAAGGATTTGGGGGTTATGGTAAGCAGCAACCTTAAACCAAGACAGAAGTGCCTAAGTGTGCGTAATAAGGCAAATAGATTGATGGGATTTATATCAAGAAGTGTAAGCAACAGAAGACCAGCGGTTATACTTCAGCTTTATACATCATTAGTAAGGCCTCACCTAGATTATGCAGCTCAGTTCTGGACTCCATATTACAGAATGGACATAAATTCATTAGAAAACATTCAGCGTAAAATGACTAAATTAATACATAGCATTAGAAATCTTCCTTATGAAGAAAGATTGATGACCCTTAAATTACATTCACTTGTTAGAGGAAGAATGAGGGGAGACATGATCGAAGTGTATAAGTGGAAGATGGGTATTAATAAAGGGGATATAAATAAGGTCTTGAGGATATCTCTTCAAGAGAGAACCCAGAGTAATGGATTCAAATTAGACAAGTTTAGATTTAGAAAGGATACAGGAAAGTATTGGTTTGGAAATAGGGTAGTTGATGAGTGGAACAGTCTACCTAGATGGGTTATTGAGGCTAAAACCTTGGGTAGTTTCAAATTTAGGTTGGATAAATACATGGGATGCTTAAATGTGCGTGGATGTAGTGTGGATGACAAGAAACAGATGATTGCTGATGTTATGAATGAAAAGACGTTGGATGTCCTGGCCCTAAGCGAAACAAAGCTGAAGGGGGTAGGAGAGTTTCAGTGGGGGGAAATAAATGGGATTAAATCTGGAGTATCTGAGAGAGTTAGAGCAAAGGAAGGGGTAGCAGTAATGTTAAATGATCAGTTATGGAAGGAGAAAAGAAAATATGAATGTGTAAATTCAAGAATTATGTGGATTAAAGTAAAGGTTGGATGCGAGAAGTGGGTCATAATAAGCGTGTATGCACCTGGAGAAGAGAGGAATGCAGAGGAGAGAGAGAGATTTTGGGAGATGTTAAGTGAATGTATAGGAGCCTTTGAACCAAAGTGAGAGAGTAATTGTGGTAGGGGACCTGAATGCTAAGTAGGAGAAACTTTTAGAGAGGGTGTGGTAGGTAAGTTTGGGGTGCCAGGTGTAAATGATAATGGGAGCCCTTTGATTGAAATTTGTATAGAAAGGGGTTTAGTTATAGGTAATACATATTTTAAGAAAAAGAGGATAAATAAGTATACAAGATATGATGTAGGGCGAAATGACAGTAGTTTGTTGGATTATGTATTGGTAGATAAAAGACTGTTGAGTAGACTTCAGGATGTACATGTTTTATGAGGGGCCACAGATATATCAGATCACTTTCTAGTTGTAGCTACACTGAGAGTAAAAGGTAGATGGGATACAAAGAGAATAGAAGCATCAGGGAAGAGAGAGGTGAAGGTTTATAAACTAAAAGAGGAGGCAGTTAGGGTAAGATATAAAACGCTATTGGAGGATAGATGGGCTAATGAGAGCATAGGCAATGGGGTTCGAAGAGGTATGGGGTAGGTTTAAAAATGTAGTGTTAGAGTGTTCAGCAGAAGTTTGTGGTTACAGGAAAGTGGGTGCGGGAGGGGAAGAGGAGCGATTGGTGGAATGATGATGTAAAGAGAGTAGTAAGGGAGAAAAAGTTAGCATATGAGAAGTTTTTACAAAGTAGAAGTGATGCAAGGAGGGAAGAGTATATGGAGAAAAGAGAGAGGTTAAGAGAGTGGTGAAGCAATGTAAAAAGAGAGCAAATGAGAGAGTGGGTGAGATGTTATCAACAAATTTTGTTGAAAATAAGAAAAAGTTTTGGAGTGAGATTAACAAGTTAAGAAACCTAGAGAACAAATGGATTTGTCAGTTAAAATAGGAGAGGAGAGTTATTAAATGGAGAGTTAGAGGTATTGGGAAGATGGAGGGAATATTTTGAGGAATTGTTAAATGTTGATGAAGATAGGGAAGCTGTGATTTCGTGTATAGGGCAAGGAGGAATAACATCTTGTAGGAGTGAGGAAGAGCCAGTTGTGAGTGTGGGGGAAGTTCGTGAGGCAGTAGGTAAAATGAAAGGGGGTAAGGCAGCCGGATTGATGGATAAAGATAGAAATGTTAAAAGCAGGTGGGGATATAGTTTTGGAGTGGTTGGTGCAATTATTTAATAAATGTATGGAAGAGGGTAAGGTACCTAGGATTGGCAGAGAGCATGCATAGTTCCTTTGTATAAAGGCAAAGGGGGTAAAAGAGAGTGCAAAAATTATAGGGGGATAAGTCTGCTGAGTATACTGGTAAAGTGTATGGTAGAGTTATTATTGAAAGAATTAAGAGTAAGACGGAGAATAGGATAGCAGATGAACAAGGAGGCTTTAGGAAAGGTAGGGGGTGTGTGGACCAGGTGTTTACAGTGAAACATATAAGTGAACAGTATTTAGATAAGGCTAAAGAGGTCTTTGTGGCATTTATGGATTTGGAAAAGGCGTATGACAGGGTGGATAGGGGGGCAATGTGGCAGATGTTGCAAGTGTATGGTGTAGGAGGTAGGTTACTGAAAGCAGTGAAGAGTTTTTACGAGGATAGTGAGGCTCAAGTTAGAGTATGTAGGAAAGAGGGAAATTATTTCCCAGTAAAGTAGGCCTTAGACAGGATGTGTGATGTCACCGTGGTTGTTTAATATATTTATAGATGGGGTTGTAAGAGAAGTAAATGCGAGGGTCTTGACAAGAGGCGTGGAGTTAAAAGATAAAGAATCACACACAAAGTGGGAGTTGTCACAGCTGCTCTTTGCTGATGACACTGTGCTCTTGGGAGATTCTGAAGAGAGTTGCAGAGATTGGTGGATGAATTTGGTAGGGTGTGCAAAAGAAGAAATTAAAGGTGAATACAGGAAAGAGTAAGGTTATGAGGATAAACAAAAGATTAGGTGATGAAAGATTGAATATCAGATTGGAGGGAGAGAGTATGGAGGAGGTGAATGTATTCAGATATTTGGGAGTGGACGTGTCAGCGGTGGGTCTATGAAAGATGAGGTGAATCATAGAATTGATGAGGGAAAAAGAGTGAGTGGTGCACTTAGGAGTCTGTGGAGACAAAGAACTTTGTCCTTGGAGGCAAAGAGGGGAATGTATGAGAGTATTAGTTTTCCAACGCTCTTATATGGGTGTGAAGCATGGGGGGATGAATGTTGCGCGAGGAGAAGGCTGGAGGCAGTGGAGATGTCATGTCTGAGGGCAATGTGTGGTTGTGAATATAATGCAGAGAATTGTAGTTTGGAAGTTAGGAGGAGGTGCGGGATTACCAAAACTGTTGCCCAGAGGGTGAGGAAGGGTTGTTGGGTGGGTTCGGACATGTAGAGAGAATGGAGCGAAACAGAATGACTTCAAGAGTGTATCAGTCTGTAGTGGAAGGAAGGGGGGTAGGGGTCGGCCTAGGAAAGGTTGGAGAGGGGGGTAAAGGAGGTTTTGTGTGTTAGGGGCTTGGATTTCCCAGCAGGTATGCATGAGCGTGTTTGATGGGAGGTGAATGGAGACAATGGTTTTTAATACTTGACGTGCTGTTTGGAGTGTGAGCAAAGTAACATTTATGAAGGGGTTCAGGGAAACCGGCAGGCCGGACTTGAGTCCTGGAGATGGGAAGTACAGTGCCTGCACTCTGAAGGAGGGGTGTTAATGTTGCAGTTTAAAAACTGTAGTGTAAAGCACCCTTCTGGCAAGACAGTGATGGAGTGAATGATGGTGAAAGTTTTTCTTTTTCGGGCCACCCTGCCTTGGTGGGAATCGGCCAGTGTGATAATAAAAAAAAAAAATACATGAGTGAGAGGGGTTGGATTTGAGTGGGACTTGCATATGAGAGTGGATAGAGTTATCAGAGCTTATTTCTTGGGCGGCATTGAAAGTTGGGTTGGGCAAATGTTTTGTTAGTGGGATGGATTGTGAAGGACCTGCCTAGTATGGGCCAACAGGCCTGCTGCAGTGTTCCTCCTTTCTTATGTTCTTATGTGACATGCAGATTGGGCTTGCTGATTGTGTTCACAAGAGTTATAAGTGGTACATAAAACTCTTTTTCCATTTTCTTGACATTTCTGTGCTGAATGCTAATAATATGTATAAGTTGAAGCCCAACAACAAACCCAAATATGGTGAATTTTGTTTGTCAGTTATCAGACAAATAATTTCCAAGTACCAAGGAACAACACTTGCAATAGACCAGCGCCCACGAAATTACCAACACATGCCATCTCGTCTGAGGCCTGGTGATCACTACCCCATACCACTGCCTGCTACTGCTTTCAAGAAAAATGCTCAGAAGAGGTGTTATGTCTGTGCACACACCAAAAAATGCCCACAAAAGTGCAGAGACACTCGTTTTATGTGTGAGGAGTGTAAAACACCATTGTTCATACACCCATGTTTCAAAGAATTCCACAAGCTGCAGCAGTTCTAGGAAAGTGTCCAGTGATTGTACATATGTATATATATTATAGAACAATCATAATAAACAATTTTTTATATTGTTTGTGTAAACAATATGATGATGCTAGTGTTTCTACTATAATTGTTACATTCAATGAATGTATACATGAACATTGCACCATACTTTGGTCTCACAGGCCACTTAAGTTATGTGGAAAAATAAAATAGTGAAAAAACAAGAAACCTTCAAATACAAGTAATCCAAACTTTACCAGGTGAGTGGCAGTCGCCACTGTTGCCATATGCCGCTCATTTTCTGCCAACTTCACGTCTCTATATCTCGGTAAGTACTGATGGCAATTTTTTTTTTTGGACTAAAACAATCAGAGAAATAATCTTAACATTTTCATAAGAAAAAATCTTTTTTTTTTTTTCAAATATTTTTCGACACCAGGAGACACTTCAGGATTTGGGATTTAGACAGTCTAGGGGTTAAGACTACAAATATTTTAATGTAATTAATGAATGTACTGACTATGTATTTTATTGCTCTGGGGTGCTTTATTTAAATGTCGTAGTATATTACATGTGGGGGGGGGGTGTTGACCTGGCTGGCTACCATACCTCCCTAACCTGACTTCCTACAAATAAAACTCACCTCTTGCCCTACATTAAGACTACAAATATTTTAAGGTAAGTAAAGGGTGTACTGTATGTGTATTATACTTTTTATCATTTTTAATGCTTAGTCCTATTGCTAACTTAATATACGTATGTTAATGTAAACTTGTTATCTGGCATTTTTATGTATTTATAAGTGGAAAAAATGGCCTTCTGCTTTCCAGTGATGTCTGCTTTCCGACAGTAGCCTGGAACCTAACCTGCCGTGTAACTGGGGCCCTACTGTTTAGTACACTTATTACTTACCTTAAAATATTTGTAGTCTTAATGTAGGGTGAGATGTTGAGAAATGGGATTACCAGCTAAGCTTATACATTTTGTATAGGGAAAACTTAACTTAGAAAGACAGCTCATCGCCTGCACAGCCGCCCCTTGCGACGGGGGTCTTGAAAGTTTGAAGTCATTCCTCAACGGGCCCTGAAATGATTATAATTTGAAAGGATTATAAATTCCCCCAAAGGGGGTTTTAATTCAGCATTTTTTCATTCATGATTCCTGACAAATTACTATTTGTTTGGACTCAAAAGCCCACACCTTACTCCCAAAAAAAGGGGTTGATTAAAAACTCCTTCCCGCCAAAAAACTGCACAGCCCCCCCGTATACAAAAAAAATTTCGTAACCTCCCTTGCCCCTTGTAGCGTAAAGCTTTTGGTTTTTCCCACCCCCTTCGAAGATATTGGTGACTTGTTAGAATTTGAAGTGCCCCTTGGATGCCCAACGTCTTCCATATTGGGAAATACCAAAACGGGTTTACACTATTTCCACAAGATTTGTTTTAATTGTTCCAATCTTATCACTAAAGAACCCTGATCGCACTTCTCAAAAGGGTGTTTATTGTGTTTTTTGAGTTTCCCTTTTTTCACCCCTAACGCACAGATCAGTTTTCTTTGTTGGTTACCCGGGTCATGCCACTCTCGGGAAGAGTAAAAAAGTAACTGAAGACCCCCACAGCCCCCCCACCCCCGTTACCCCCTAGCCCAAAGGAAAAGCGCCCTTTATATTTTTAAACTTCCTTGCCACTTCCCCCATAAAACAAAGAAAGAATTTTTGATTTTTTGCTGTTTTAAGCTTGGGACAACAAGGGGTACACTATCTTTACCATGGTAAAAAAAGGGGGGAGAAAGGAAATTTTTCCCTTAATTGTCTGCAAAGGGGTAAGAGTTTGGGACTGTCTTTTATTAAATTCACTTTTGAAACACTGGAGTTTCCCAATGGAGCGGGGGTTTTCGCTTGACCTAAATCCATACGGGGAAATCCCCTCGGGTATCAATTACTTGTTTGTACAGAAAACAAGATGCTTTGCCCCTTCTGAGAGGGCTGGGCCCCTCAGGGCTGAAAGGGGCTAAAGGGGGGGCTGAAAACCCCCCCCTGGAAAAAAATTTCTCCAATGAGATGATAGTATTTTTTGTAAGAAATCAAGTGTGGTTTGGGTCCCCCAACAACCCAGATGAATTTTTTATAAATAAAGAAAAAATTTGGACACCCTTTAAAAAATCTGGGATATTATCCTGATTTCCAAACAAGACTTTGAAGGGGCCAAAAAATGACATCCCATGCACTCTCCCCCAAAACCCCCGGGACTCATGGAACTCCCATGCCCATCAAAAACTGCAAGAAGCCCCTAAATGTGCCTTCGAAATTTTTATGGGGGGGAGGGAGCAGGGGACATGGGTAATACCACACATACAAAAAAAAACCAGACATACCCCCCACTCCACAAAAGGTGGCGTAAAAGCAATTGCGAAAAAAACTACAGACCGTTTAAAATACCCCATATCATAAAAATTTTGAGGGGGGATTCTAAGGACCAACCCCCTAGTTTCCCCATAGTTACAAAACCCCAGGGCAACACGGGTTTAAGTAGGTGCCCCCTGCCGTCCCACTACTGGACCCTATGAAAAGGGTTTCCCTGGATGCTTTTAGAGGATAAAAAAAATTTAAAGATGTGGTAACACTGACTTTGCAAAACCCTTTCAACAGGGGCCCCCATGGTGTAATAGTACCAAATTGCTTTGATAAAGGAATAACGGGAAAATTTTGATAGATGGATCTATAATTTCCGACAAAGAACACAAAGAGAAATTAGTAAACAGGTAAAAATCCCGGGCAGCCACAGTTAAAAAGCTCTGTTCCACAAGGACAATACCGCCCCCCAAATTCTATTCCTCACCCTCATTTCTGACTTTATTTTCCCAAAAATTTTTTTTTATTTTATAGTACTACCTACTCCCAATTTTCCCCAAAGCCCATTTTTGATCATCATTTTAATTTTGAAACGTCCCTTTTATATTGTCTCCTTTATTTTAGTTTAAAAAAAAAAAAAAAAAAAAAAAAAAATCCCTTAGCCCCTTTTTAAACTTTGTTAAAAATTCAGGTGCTTTTTTTTAGTTTAAAGGGACATTTATTTTGGGTTTATTTTAAATTTTTTAAAACTTAGATTTTCACTAAAAAATCTTTATGATTAAAAAGCATTGATCCAGTCCCAAACCCCCTTTATTTTAATGCCCTTTAAATGAATCAAACAGTTACTGAAATTACTACCGGCAGAACAATAAAAAGGCACTTCCCCAGTGCCAACAACAACATAACTATTTTTAAACTAAAATTTTCAAAATTCTTTAAGAAAGCTTTACAATGACCTCATACATTACTAAATTCCTTACATGCCAATATGCCTTTCATTACCCTAACTAAAACCCGGGCCCTAAAGCCGTTACTACAGATGTCTATACCATTCCTGGTTACACAGCCATACAAAACTTTTGGCCAGACCAAAAAGGGGGTGGCACAGCCAAAAACTCTAAAACCCAAAACTAGAATGTTCACAAATTACTTGACAAAGATAACATGGGGAATTTTAAATTTCCAAAAATTAAAACCCAAATACCTCCCAAAAACCTCTCACATTAAATAAACTTTCACAGATTTTCCACAGTCAAAAAATTACCCAATTTTAGAAAAAACCTGGGAAAAGTATGATAACTGTTTGAAAGCATAAAACAAAGTCCACTTATTACTCTCGGGTTTACTTCAATAAAAATCCCCCTGCAAACCACGTTCCCACAGGGTTCGAATTCCCCAAACACAAGGGTTAACTGTATGTTTTTTCCAACAGAAACAAAACCTAAAAGGGAGTTACGAGCTAGTTTTTTCCCTATTTGGGCCAAATCGGGACCAAAAACCTTACCCCTTTTTTAAAATCAGGCTTTTTTTTACAGAAAATTTCCCAAGACCCTAAACCCTTAATTTCCTCAAAAAACAACTCGGGGTAAATTCCCCAAGACACTACTAAAGTCCCTTCGACTTCACAATGAGGCCCCTTTAAAAAACTTCAAAACAGCTTTAAAGAAACATTGTTTGGGCCCACACTGAGCTAGAAAAAAATACAAGAAAATTGACGAATGTTTTAAATAATTTTCTAAAAAAGACTAAATTTACCCCCTATAACAAGCCCCTCCCCCTAAAAAAACTAAGCAATGACAGCAAAGAGACTGAAAAGTCCCTGGTTTAACACCCAGCTTTCCCTAAAAACCATAAATACAAAACACCAAAATGAAAAACAGTACGGGAAGGGGTCACAAAAACCAGAGACCAAAAAAAAACCTTTTACTCGTCAACCCTAACCACCCGATAAAGGGAAAAAAAAAAATTGTATTATGAGAACAGTTTTTTCCCAATTTACGGGGTGATATAAAAAAGACCGGAAAACCCAATCAGAAATTCGGGAACAAAAAAGTTTTAAATCACGAAATAGCGAAATAAAATTGCAAAATCAGAATAAACCCCCAAAAAACCTCCCAAACAACAGAAACAGAAAACAAAACCAAAATGATTTTTCCCCTCCCTATGGGAAAAAAACCTTGCCAAAAAAACCCCAAAAACTCAATACCCACCAAATGACAAACCTCACCGGGCAACTCCCCCCAAACACATTTTCCCTTTAGCTCCCGACTACCCATACGAAGTCCCCTTATTATCAAGCACTAAAAAAAAAGGCAGGAGATTTAAATCCCTTTACCACCCTTTATATACAAAAATGCCCACAAGTGCTATCACCAATCATTGCAACACTTTTTAAAACAAATCCATTAAAATCCTCCCCCTTTTCCCCTCATTTTCCCCAAAATAGCAAGGGTCCCCCAAATCCAAAAGGGAGGAGACCAAACCCGGGTTGAAAACTTTAGGCCAATATCCAACTTACACCCTCTCTCAAAATCTTTTAAAAAAAATTTAAATTTATAAACGAATCTTTTTTTCCCACCTTAAACTCCCAAAACATACTCAAAAAACCCCCGCCCAAAAATTTGGGTTTAGGCCTAATAAAAATACTAATTTATGTATTTAATTTCCATGCTAGAAATATATACACTGCAATAGAGAAAAAAGAAGTCCCAAATGGGGGCTTCATTGAATTACTAAAGCTTTTTATACAGTTTACCCTGACTTGCTCCACTAAAAAAATACACTATGGTAAAAAGAGGGGATCCCCAACTACCCCAAGTTTTTACCTCAGCAACGAAACCAATAGTGCGCAAATGGGGGAAACTCTTTGCAAACCAATTTTCAGTTGGTGTCCCACAAAGGGAAAATGTCCTTGGCCCCCTTCTCTTTCCCCCTATACTTTAAAAAACCTACCCAAAAAATTCCAAATTTCCAAACCCCCACTATTTTTCCCGATGACACAACATAAAAGTCTTCTCCCCCCGAGCCAGTCACGCTAGCCAATACGTAAATACCGAATTACAGAAAATTTACCTGGTGAGTACTAACAAAATTACACTAAAAATTGGAAAAAAACCTACTTCATTCAGTTTGGTAAAAAGGCTTCAGTGTCCCCCTTAACAAATGATTAAAAGGTCCCCCTATCACAAAGCTAACAGAGGGAAAATTTTTTGGGGAAACCACCTTGATAAAAGACTAAATTTTTATACACAAAATACAAAAAAATTTCTAAGGGAAAAAAAACCAAAACTGTGGCAACCCCATCCCCCCAAGGGTACGGTACTATGGGCCCCCATTTAGCCCCCCTGGCCCTATATCACTTCTTATTTACCCCCCATCTCACCCATGGAATTTGTGCATGGGGCTCAACAAAAAGTAACCATCCAGCCCTAATTACCCCAAAAAAAGGCTGCAGGGTTTGAATGTTTAAAAAAAAAATTCTCATACAAGGGGAAACACACCCACCAAAATTTCCTTTCAACCCCAACCTACTCCCATACAAAACAAAACCCTATTTTTTACTGCACCTTTTTTTCTACATAGAACACTCAAATTGAAATTAAAACCCCCCCCTCAAACAAACTCCTTGCCCCCTCAACAGAAAACTTTACCATAACACAAGGCACAGATCATCTTTGATATTCCTCGTGTCCCCTTTTCCGCTATGCAAAAATCAATGCACATAAAAGGGCCCCAAAAAAACCCGGAATTCATTACCCCGTTTTAAAATAAAAAAAACACTACCTGTTTATAAATTCAAGCCTCTTTTTTAAAAAATCCCCTTTCTCACCCAAAACCAAATAAATACTGAAAAACTGAACCTTTTTTTAAATTGTTTTAACTTTAAAAGTTTTTCCACAATTATATCACATAAATGTTAAAAACCCAAAACCCAATTAAAATTTTTTTTTTTTTAAATTCACTACCAACAGAATACTCCCTTCTAAATGAATTTAAAAACAATGCATGCAACCATATGGGCCTGTCTTTTGTAATAATCACTTGGCTTTTTTTAGTAATCCGGTTTACATTAATGTTTTTCCCCTGATTTTATCATTGCCCCTTTGTTAATCTTAAGTTAATTTTTTAAACCGCCCCTAATGATGCATAGTAAATGGGGTTTTGGGAGCTGCTTTATCTGTATTTTTTTGGGAAAAACCGTAAGTGTGCTCAAAATAGTGATGTAAAATTAGCTTGTGTCTTCCCTTTTCGGGGTGAAAACCCGGATTACCATGGCAGTGATTCCAACGAAGACACCCGGACTCCAGAGGGGAAAACAAAACCCAAAAATTTTGAATTGGGGCCCCCCTCAAAACAATAATTTAAAAATTTAACAAGGAGAAATTTCAACTACTCCCAAATATGGGAAACTTGTGGGAAAAAAAAATGTATACGAAAATTCTAAAACCCTACAATAGAGCAGAAAAGTTTAAAGTGGGACTCGCCTTTAAAAACCACAACAATTTTATCTACCGGCCCCCCGGGGCTAGGGAAAAAGGTAGGATTTGGGTAATGGGGGAATCTTTAAAACTAGGGGGTGCCCGCCAAAGATATTTTCTTCCCAAAATTTCTTGTGTTTTTTCTAGGCTGGGAAAACTGTGTACACTAAAAAGCCCCTTCAAGGCTGGCGACATTTCAGGGCCTGGTGAGCACAAAAAAGGGAAAATTAAAAAACTGGGGCAGTTTTTAAAGGGCCCTTTTATCTATATTCCCCGGAATTAGGCGAGGAGATACATGATAATATTTCACTTAGAAGGTCCTGGAGGGGTTGGTACCCAACCCGCGCATGAAAATCACTCCCTATGAAAGCAAAAAACTTGGCAGGAGATACAACATTCCCCCAATAAAAAGCAGGGGTGCAACAAGTACATTGAGAGACAACACAATGAGTGTCTGGGGTCCAAGACTCTTCAACTGCTTCCCAGCCTACATAAGGAGGATTACCAATAGACCCCTGGCTGTCTTTAAGAAGGCACTGGACAGGCACCTAAAGTCAGTACCTGACCAACCAGGCTGTGGTTTGTACGTCAGCTTCCGTGCGGCCAGTAGTAGCAGCCTGGTTGATCAGACCCTGATCCACCGTGATGCCTGGTCTCAGACCGAGCCGCAGGGGCATTGAACCCCAAAACCCTCTCCAGGTAAACTCCAGGTGGTATGTATGGTAGCCATCCAGGCTACTGTACCAAGCCACCCCACCTACACATAATATTCTATGACATTTAAAGCATTCCGGAGCAATAAAATGTATATCCAATTCACTCATTACTTACTTTAAAATATTTGTAGTCTTAATGTAGGATCAGAGGTGAGTAAATGAGATAAAACAAATAAATGAGAGAGAGAATGAATGCATGAGAGAGGACACGCACAGAATTATGTAAACAAACCAGCCATTGACCATTACGGTATAAGAGGCCATGCGCTTGCTTATTTCAAATCTTACCTTACTAATAGGTATCAGTATGTTACCATTAAAGACACAGCATCAACAACACGGCCACTTGATACTGGAGTTCCGCAGGGAAGTGTCCTTGGTCCCCTGCTCTTCCTCATATACATCAATGATCTTCCAAACGTATCCCAACACCTGAAACCCATTCTCTTTGCTGACGACACGACTTATGTCATCTCTCACCCTAATCTTGCCACCCTCAACACCATTGTTAACGAGGAGCTGATCAAAATAAACGACTTGGATGACAGCCAATAAATTTACGCTTAACACTGACAAACTTACTATATTATGTTTGGTAGCAGAGCAGGAGATGCACCAATTAACATTAAAATCGACAACATTCTAATTACCAGACATAATGGGGCAAATTCCTAGGCCTATATCTTGACAACAACCTGAATTTCAGCACCCATATCCAACACATAAAACCCAAAAAAGTATCCAAAACAGTTGGGATCCTCTCCAAGTACGATATACGTGCCGCAAAATGCCCTTCTCACACTATACCACTCAATTATTTATCCATACCTCACCTATGCTATTTGTGCTTGGGGATCAACTGCAAGCAACACACCTAAAGCCAATAATAACCCAAAAAAAAGCTGCAGTAAGAATAATCACTAAATCCCATCCTTGCAACACACCCCCCCACTCTTCAAGATTCTAAACTTACTCCCTGTTCAGTACATCCACACTTACTACTGTGCAACTACATCTACAGGACCTTAAACTCCAATACAACCTTGACCAAAAAACGTTTTCCCTTGATAGTTGTGACAGAACCCACAGGCATAACACCAGACACAAACATCTCTACACATTCCCCATGTCCGACTAAACCTTTAAAAAAATTCAATGTATGTCAAAGGCCCTAAAATCTGGAACACCCTCCCTGAGAACTCTAGAACTGCAGACACATTCATCACTTCAAAACTACCATTAGAAAACATCTTATCTCCCTGATAAACCCCATCAACTAACTACACGAATACCACCTGGTGGTTCACACTTACACTCACTCACCCATTTGACCGTAAACAGAAATATTAATCTCAATCTTAAAATAATGAATCCTATGATACTCCAATACTGAAACTATGTACTGTGCCAAAACAAAAGCATTCACATTGCTAAACTCACAAACTAGTATTTAGTCACTTAGCCATAATACCAACTTACCTCATAATTTGTAACATTTTAAAATAAAGAATTAAACTAAGTCTGCCCGAAATGCCTAGCCATGCTAGGCGTTCTAGTGGTACACTCTGTAATCATTATTTAACTACATGTAAACCACACAACAACCAAATTCTGTAAATTCAACATTGTAATCTGTATAGAGAATAAACTTTGAATTTGAATTTGAATTTGAATTTGAATATGCATCTGGTTTGTGTACAAGTTACTTTGTGTATAAGTTGTCTCCAAGTTGATACAGTAGAGGAAGAAGAGCCAGTCAAATACTAAGAAAGAGGAGCACTGCAAGGGAGCTAGGTGCCCACAGAGGGTAAGAGCAAGAACACCGAGGGGGGGAAATAAATAAATAAATAAATAAAGAAGGAACAAATTCTATACAGGGCAGAAGAAAGACATCCCAAAGGAGAAAAAGGAAAGAGGAAAGGGGAAGAGGGAGAAGAAGAAAAAGGAGGAATCAGGTTAGGTCATGGGTGCTCTGAAGTTTGGAGCATTTTACAATGTAGTATGAAAGGAAGGCATCTATAGAGACAAAGCCAGGACTAAGATTCATACAAGGAAAGTTGTGTATTTGCTCCTTTATTTATTTATTTATTTATTTCCCCCCCTCAGTGTTCTTGCTCTTACCCTCTGTGGGCACCTAGCTCCCTTGCAGTGCTCCTCGTTCTTAGTACAGTAGACTCTCGACTAATTGCTGCATTGGCTAACGCCAAAATCGGCTAATGGCTCTCTTTGGCAACAAAATATTGGCTTGGCCAATGCCAAAAATCTCAGCTAAGGGCTTTCGTCCCGAATGTATCCGCACGGCCTGAGTGGGCCCAGCCACTCCAAGACTCTGTGTACAGCCAGTGTGCCATTATTTACAAAGCCAGTGAGGATGATTCTGCGCGTGCATGCGATATTTGTGTTCCATTGTTTTTAGTTCTTTTAACTTCTAAATAAGCCACCATGGGCCCCAAGAAAGCTTCTAGTGCCAGCCCTTTGGTAAAGGATGTGAGAAACACGATAGAATTTGAAAAAAAGTTTGTAGAAAAATACAGTGGACCCCCGCTTTACGATCAGCTCCCAATGCGACCAATTATGTAAGTGTATTTATGTAAGTGCGTTTGTACGTGTATGTTTGGGGGTCTGAAATGGACTAATCTAATTCACAATATTCCTTATGGGAACAAATTCATTCAGTAATGGCACCTGAACATACTTCTGGAATAAAATAATATTGTAAGTCCACTGTACAAAAGTGGTGGTGGTAGAGGGTGGTAGTGATGGTGGTAGAGGGTGGTAATGATTGTGATAGTGGTTGTGATGGTGGTAGAGGGTGGTAGTGGTTGTGATGGTGATAGGGGGTGGTAGTGATGGTGGTAGAGGGTGGTCCAGTGACTCTCAAGCTGGTCATAGTGTTATTAGAAAACTAAGAAGGGAGGTAACCCCAGAAAAGGACTTGGTACCTGTAGTCTTTATGGAAGGGGATTCCCCTTCCAAACAATAGAACACCTTCATCATCTCCCTTCCTGTCTCTTCACTCATCAAGTCCACAATAAAGGTAAGTGTCATTTAAGTATTGTTTATTGTGCATGTATCATTGTTTTCTGTGTAGGGAAATATATATTTCATGTAAAAAAAATGATTTTGTTTAATATTTTTTTGGGAGTGACCCGGGGGCCCCTCAGGGCCCACGGACCTTTGGGACGGAAACCCCTTTGCGAGATTTTTTTGGGTTGGGGCCCAACCAAAATTTGAGTGATTATAAAAACAACAAAATTTCAACCAGGATTTCAAATGGCCTGTTAACCCGGGGGGAATGGGAGCAAATAAACCAGTAGAAAAAGTTTTGACTTAATTTTTCCCCTTCCCCAAATTTAGAACAGTTTATGTACACTATGTCCCAGTGATAAGTATAGTGATTTTCCCAGGGTAAGCAAACCCAGAAATAGAAGCCACAAAAATAGCAAAACCGTGCCCCACTCTAGAAGGGGAATGAAAAGGGGCAACAGGAGAGCGGTATCCCATAACCTCTCCCGGGGCCAATCCCACCTTCTTTTTGGGCTAAACCGGGCCCACTTTTGAACGAGGGGGCCCCTTTCACCAACTCTTAGCAACCGGGTTCGCGGGTTTGGGGGAATAGCCGAAAAAGGGAGGGTGTGCCCATGCGCCAAAAAAAAGGGTTTTACGTACTTTTGCTCCCAAAACCCCCACCCCCGAAAAGGCTCGGGTTTGGGCCCTGCCACCCCCCTTGGAAAACCGTGCCCCCCATGGCCCCCCAAAAATAAGGGACCGCCTACTTCTCCCCCAATCCAACTCTTAGAAGGCCTGTTTTCCTAGTGACCAAAAACCCAAACCCTAAACTCAGAGCGAGACAGCAGTCAGAACCCCAAACTTAGGTCCAAGATACAACCCGGACGGTAGCCCCATATCCCCTAAAAAAAAAAAAAAACCCCCCCACATCGGGGGTTTAAAAAAAAAGAGCTTAAAAAGGGGGTTACCACAAATAAAACCTAACCAAAATAAAATTTTTAAAATAGACTCTTGACAAAGAGTCTCCCAACACATTTTCTTTCCCCGGAAATTTTTTTTAAATTTTTTATGTTGAAAGGGCCCTGCAGCCTAAAGCTTTCCAACGCATAACCCCTTGTGTTTGGATTCTCATGGTTTTTTGGAGATAGACTAAGGGTTGTGATCACTGTAGCTGTAAACCACCTGCATTTTCGGGGGGGCCCACAAAAAACATCAAAATTTGCCCAAACCCAGTACCAGCGCGGGGGCTTTTTTTTCAATGGTGGGAGTAAGCCTCTGTGGGGCTGGAACTTGGTGAAAAGAAATGCTTTGGTTTCCCCCCCCTTCCTTTTTCCCCGATTTGAAATAGTCCCCCGGCCCCAACCCCAGACTCAAAGCTAAACCCTGTAATAAAAAAGGGTTTGGAGAAGTCGGGAAACAGGAGAATGGGTGCAGAGCACAATAATTTTTTGGGCTTTTTTAAAAAGCATGTTCCCAATTTGAATTCCAAATAAAGGGAACTTTTTGATTTGGAAAAGAAAAGGAAAAAAGGGGCTACAATATTGAGAAACTTTCTTACAGAATCTTTGAAAAATCCGATCAGGGCCTGGGAAACGTTGAAGAGTTTTCCCATCATGAGGAACTGGATATTCTTTAATGGGAAAGAACTTTAGAAATTTAGGTGAAAACTTTAAACCAAAACCTACTTCATGGCCTAAAAAAAAGGGGACAGGGGGCCTTTGGCCCAAAAAGGAAGATTTAGATAAATTAACTTTTAATTTGGGGAATTTCCCTTTAAAGGGTTTCTCAAACAGAGCTTTAAGTCTAAGTAGGTTTTTACCCCAAGATCAGACCCCAACAACAATATCATCTAGGTATGCGCCGTCCCCTTAAAGTCCTTTAATAGCCTGTTTGGACGAGTTTCGGGAATAAAGGGGGGGAATTTTTTCTTTCCCGGAAGGGGGTAACTGTAAAATATAATAAACCTCCGGAAATTAAACAAAGGGCAGAGATTTCCTTCGCCTTACTGTAAAAGGGGTCCCTTGTTATTTAACCCTTTTTAAGGAGATCTAATTTGGACACAAAATTACCCCTTAAACCACAAAAAAAAATTACGTAACCCAGACGGGAAAAAGGGAAAGCATCTGTAATTTTCCCCCTTTTAAATTTACGGTGGGTCTGTGCACATACGAAACCCTCAACCTTTTTTACTAGATGCAGGGTTAACCCCATGGAAAGATGATCCCCCACAAAACCCATGTTCTAACAAGAAGTCAAATTTCCCTGCTAAGTAGCCTTTGCTTTTCGGGATTACTCTGTAGGGGGAGATTTTAATTTGGGTTTTAGATTTTCCCACATCTCCATCATGGTAACCAAACGTACTTTTTTTTTCGGCACTCCGAAAAAATATTAGGATATGACTGTAGAAGCTCATTAAATTTTTTCCCTTGTATTTCAGTTTAACCCCATCCATTAACGGGCTGGGATCCTTTGAGGAGGACAGAATTTGAAAGTTTAGTTTAATTTAAAAGATAGAGTGCAAAGAGCCCGGGGGTCGTCCTCAGGGGGAAAGAGGACGGGTTTTCTTTACGGGATTTTATCTGGGGTATGAAAGGCCTTGTTTTGATTACTGGGGTAAGTTTTTTTTTTTTGGGGCCCTTATCTTTGGGGAGCTACCACATATTTAAATTTTTTTTTTTTTTAATTTTAGAAACCCCTTACGGGGTTAAAAAAAAAAATACAGAAAAGAGCAGCATGCCAAACCCCCTTTTAATACTATGCAAGCATTACGGGCTGGTTTAAATTTTAAATTTAAAGTTTAAACAAAGGGCAATATGAAATCAATTTAAAAAAAAACCTTTAAATTGAAAAAACTAAATTATTTAAAAGCAAAATGAGTTTTTAAAAAAGGGACGGGTTTCATATGGTTCCCCATGCATGTTGAAAATTCAGTAAATGGAGTATTCTTTAGGTTTAAATTTTAAAAAAAAAAAATTAAATTTGATGGGTTTTAGGTTTAAAAATTTTTTGTGATTAATTGTGAAAAATTTTAAGATATAAAATTTAAAAGGTTCATTTTTTTCAGTTTTTTTTGGGTTTTTGGGGGTTGAGAAGTGATCTTTGAAAAGGGAGACTTGAATTTATAAAAAGGTAGTGTTTTTTTTATATTTAACAGGTTTTAAATTTCCAGATTTTAGGGGGGCCCTTTTTTGTTTCAAATTTAGTTTTTTGCATAGCGTGGGGGATGGACACGGGAATATCAAAGAGTGATCTGTGCCTTGTGTTTGGTTTATGTGTTCTGTTGAGGTTGGCAAGGAAAATGTTTGAGGGGAGGGTTAATTTAAACAGATAATCCAAATTTTTATCTTCATAGGTCCCCTAATCTAGCTTTTAAGGTGTGGCCAGGGGATAGGTTCCCGCACCCAAAACCTTGTCTCCGGGTTGGGGAAAGGGGCGGAATTGTGCATTCTTATACCTCCGGGTTTTATCTACTTTTAGCTGTCTTTAGGTTTGCCTTGGCTAACTCACGTGCCACCTTTCCCAAACCCTTTAAGACGGGGTTTTAGGGAAAATGCTGAGGGTTACCCTCTTTCCCCTCCCTCCTTCTTTTTAAACACCCCAAGAGGACCCCCGTACATTGTGCCCAAAGATCGCTCAAAAGGACCCATACCCTGTAGGGCCTTGCAACCCTTCTCGTTGAGGGAAAAGCAACAACGGGGAAGATTCATCCCAAACTGTCCCAAAGTTTAAAGCAAAAAAATTCTCTTCATTGTTTTTTAAAGTTGGTGGAATCTTTCCAAGGCGCCCTTGGGGGCTGAGGGGGAAAAGGCAGTGGTTAAAATTGTGAATTATCCCTAAACCCAGTTAATACTTCCCTTTAAAAGCTTTTGGGAAATGAAATAGTTCCTTGATCACTTTTTATATTTTTTGGAATTTCCCAAAAAAAGAAATGAATTTTGTTTTAAAACTTTGAGAATAGCTTTTTTTTTTGATACTACGCATAGGGGTTGCTTCAAGGGGAAACTGGTTTCTTTTAAAACCATAATTGTAAAAAATACTGGTTTCCAGGGGTTTTACTTAGGGAGTGGAAACCCAAACAATCTATAAAATTTAAAACTGCAAAAAAGGGTTTTATCACAAGGGATGGGTTTGGGGGTGCGGTTTAATGGAATGTCCCCGGTTTTTTCCCAAATTGCTGACATTCTCGGCAACAACCCAATATGAATTCTTCACCCTCTTTTTTTTAATGGGTTTGGGCCCAAAAAAATTCTTTTTGGGTTTTTATAAAGGTTTTTTTTAAATTTCCAAATGCCCCCTAATTACGTATTATGAGCTAATTTAATACTGAGGGCTATACTTCGTTGGGGAACCCCTAACCCCGTCGTAAAATTGCCGCCCTCTATGCCTTAACCAGTCTCAGTGCCGACCAAAAAAAATTTTTTAAATTCCCTACTTGACTGGGTGAAACCCCCAAAAGGATTTACCCATGGCTGCCTCAAAAAAAAAATTTTTAAAAGAAGGGTCCTTTCGTTGTTCCCCCGGGAAAAGTCCCTCGGGGTGGAAACGAACATTTTGGCAATCCTGCAACCCCGGGAAAAAGGAAGGCTTTTATCGGGGCCCGTTCACTTGATCTACGAGGGTCTGGCCAGTTTTCCCCCGTAAAACAATGTTTGGGTTTCCCCAAAAATCGGGGTCGTCCAAGGGTAGGTAACATTTCTCCCAGGGCAACCCTTGGGATGTTCCCCCAGTTATGGCCAACACCGGAGAAGAAATTTTAATTTATTATAGGGTTCCGGGACAAACTAACAGTAGTAAAAGTTATTACCCATAAAAAACATGGGATTTTTTTTGGGGAAACCCCTTTTAGACACCTACAGTCAAGTACCCGGGGTAAAAATTTTCACTTTTACATTAAAAATTTTAAAGCAATGGAACATAAAATTAAGCTCCTCTTTAAAATTGCTTCCAAAAAAAAACTGAGGAATTTAAAGAAAATATTTTCCCGAAAGGGTAAAAATTTCCTTTTCTGACAAAAATGGCAATTTTGCTCCAGTATCTCTAAAGGGATTTACTTTATTGGTTTTTTGAGTTTTCCGAAGGGAAATAAGACTTTTGCAATTTTTAAGGGGGCCCTACCTTTTTTAAATTCTCTAAGGGGACATTTACAGGGAATTTTTAAAAATTTTTCCCCATAGTTGAGGTTTTTTTGGGGGGAGTTGGGAAATGTGTGATCCTACTTTTTTACACCTGAAGCAGAAAGACAGGCTTGCCCCTTTTCCCCTTTTGGGGCGTTGCAAAATGGGGTGTTCTGGTGGTGCCTCTCTGGATATTTTTGTCGAGAGCTCCATAAGTTGTTTGCCTCTCCACAGGGGGGAACCCTTTTGTTGAGAAGCGGGGGGCCCACCAGGTGAAATTAGTTGGATGAATTTGGAAAGCCTCCCTCCCCGGGTGGCACTTTATTCTCCAAAAGTTGGTTTTCCCGCTCCGCCCAAATGTTGAAAAAAAGAGACGGGACCGCCGGAAAAAGGGAAACGGTTCGTTTCGAAGGGTTTCCCCCCACCCGGCTGCCTCCAATGCAGTGGTTAAATCCCCGATCCCGGCCCAAAAAACAAAGAACCTCTGGGGCCCACAGACCCCCAGCAGGTTATTTAAAACAGAAAAGCCCGCACCACCCTAAAAGTTAGAGACACCCCTCGCCCTTTTTAAAAACTGGTAAAAGCTTTTGGTTTTTCTGTCTCACAAAAATTCCCCCCAGGGGTTGACCAAGCTGCCGCCTTTTAATTTTAAGGTCCTTTTTCGATTTTTTTGCTGGGGGAAAATGTTTTGCTCCCCAAAAACTGTGGGCTTCACTATTTGATAATCAGAGAATTCAGCGTCAGAATACCGACGTAAATTCCTGTGCCTTCCCAAAATCGTAGAACCAATTCGCCCATTTCTGTTCGGCCCCTCAAGGCTCGACCCCGATTTTCGAAGCTTTTGAAAAATTCTTTTGGTCCCGGGCCCCATTCAAGCGGGGAACAAGCTGTACTGCTTTTTGTAAAATGAATCATTTACAGAATGCGAAAACTCCTCCTTTCTTTTTCCCCTATCAAATTTTTTCCCCTTGCAAATGCTCTCGTTCCTAGTTTGCTCCAGCATATTTTTCCCCAGCTCAAGTGCCAAGGACCTGATTCACCAGAAAACCCCAGTCAGAATGGAATGACAAGGGCAGACGGAAGCGGTATCCACATAACCTCTGCGATTGCCAATCCCCCTTCTATTGGCTAGAACCTGGTACTAGTTGAACGATGGGGGCCCCATCACCAACTCTTAGCAACCTGGGTTTGCTGGGGGGGAGATGCCTGTAAATGAGGGTGGTCCATGCGCCCAAAATTTAAAAGGGTTTCGTACTCTTTGTCCCCAGTACCGAGTCTTATGAGGGGATTCCCCTTCCAAACAATAGAACACCTTTATCATCCCCCTTCCTGTCTCTTCACTCCAAGTCCCAAAAAGGTAAGTGTCATTTAAGATTTTTTTATTGTGCTGTATCATTTTTTTTTGTGGGGAAAAATTTTATTTTTCAGTAAAAAAAATGATTTTGTTTAATATTTTTGGGGGTTGCCCCGGCCCCCCGCTCGGGCCCACACGGACACGTTTGGGACAAAACCCCTTATTTTTAGATTTTTGGCGTTGGCCAACCCAATATTTTGATGCATATATAAAATACATACATTTTTTGGGTGCATATATATATACATACACTAGGTTTTTTTTTATTTTTCAAAATAGTTTCTTGTTCTTCTTTATTTTTTCTTTTGTCCGGGGGGAAGGGGAAAAGAATTTTTCCCCCGTGGGCCATGGTGTTGTATGAGGGATAAAATGCTGGGAGCAAGGGGGCTAGTAACCCTTTTCCCCTTAAACATTTACTGAAAAAGAGAAGAAAAAAAACAAAAAAGGATGCTTGAATTGCGTGGATGTAGGCGGATGACAAGAACGTGATTACTGATGTATAAATGAAAAAAGGTTGGATTCCTGGCCCTAATGAAAACAAAGCTGAAGGGGGAGGGGGTTTCTGGGGGGGGAGAAATAAATTTGGATTAAGTCTGGAGTTCTGGAGAGTTTGAGCAAGGGAAGGTAGAATAATGTTGAAGGAAATAGTTATGGAAGGGGGGAAAAGAGAATATGTATGTGTAAATTCAAGGATTATGTGGATTAAAGTAAAGGTTTGGGAGTGAAAAGGGGGTCTAAAAGCATGTATGCCCTGGAGAAAAGAGGAAAGTAGAGGAAGAGAAGAGAATTTTGGAGTGTTAAGTGAATGTATAGGAACCTTTTTAACCAATTTGGGGAGTAAATTTTGTAGGGGGACCTGAATGCTGAAGTAGGAGAAAATTTTAGAGAGGGTGTGGTGGGTTTAAATTTGGGGTGCCAGGTGTAAATGATAATGGGAGCCCTTTGATTGAACTTTGTATAGAAAGGGGTTTAGTTATAGGTAATACATATTTTAAAAAAAAAAGAGGATAAATAAATATACAAGATATGATGTAAAGACTGTTGAGTTGACTTCAGGATGTACATGTTTATAGAGGGGCCACAGATATATCAGATCACCTTTTAGTTGTAGCTGCACTGAGAGTAAAAGGTAGATGGGATACAAGGAGAATAGAAGCATCAGGTAAGAGAGAGGTGAAGGTTTATAAACTAAAGAGGAGGCAGTTGGGAAGATATAAACAACTATTGGAGGATAGATGGGCTTATGAGAGCATAGGCAATGGGGTCGAAGAGGTATGGGTTGGTTTAAAAATGTAGTGTTAGAGTGTTCAGCAGAATTTTGTGGTTACAGGAAAGTGGGTGCGGGAGGGAAAGGAGCATTGGTTGGAAATGATGTAAAGAGAGTAGTAAGGGAGAAAAAAGTTAGCATATGAGAAGTTTTTTACCAAGTAGAAGTGATCCAAGGAGGGAAGAGTATAGGGAGAAAAAAGAAAGGAGGGTTAAGAGAGTGGTGAAGCAATGTAAAAAGGAGCAAATGAGGAAAGTGGGTGAGATGTTATCAACAAAATTTTATTGAAAATAAGAAAAAGTTTTGGAGTGAGATTAACAATTTAAAGGGGAAGCCTAGAAAAAACAAATGGATTTGTCAGTTTAAAAAATGGGGAAAGGAGAGTTATTAAATGGAGAGTTAGAGGTATTGGGAAGATGGAAGGAATATTTTGGGGAAATTTTTTGAAGTTAATGAAGATAGGGAAGCTGTGATTTCTTGTATAGGGCAAGGAGGAAAACATCTTGTAGGAGTGAGGGAGAGCCAAAGTTGTGAGTGTGGGGTAAGTTCGTGAGGCAGTAGGTAAAATGAAAGGGGGTAAAAGGCAGCGGATTGGTGAGATAAAGATAGAAATGTTAAAAGCAGGGGTTGGGATATAGTTTTGGAGTGGTTGGTGCTATTATTTTAATAAATGTATGGAAGAGGGTAAGGTACCTTGGGATTGGCAGAGAGCATGCATAGTTACTTTGTATAAAGGCAAAGGGGACAAAAAAGAGTGCAAAAATTATAGGGGGATAAGTCTGTTGAGTATACCCGGTAAAGTGTATGGTAGAGTTATTATTGAAGAATTAAGAGTAAGACGGAGAATTAGGATAAGCAGATGAAAAAGGAGGGTTTAGGAAAGGTAGGGGGTGTGTGGACCAGGTGGTTTTACAGTGAAACATATAAGTGAACAGTATTTAGATAAGGCTAAATAGGTTTTGTGGCATTTATGGGTTTGGAAAAGGTGTATGACAGGTGGATAGGGGGGCAATGTGGCAGATGTTGCAGATGTATGGTATAGGAGGTAGGTTACTGAAAGCAGTGAAGGATTTTTTACAAGGATGTGAGGCTCAAGTTAGATATGTAGGAAGAGGGAGATTATTTCCCAGTAAAAGTAGGCCTTAGACAAGGATGTATGATGTCACTGTGGGTTTTCAAATACCCTTTATAATGGGGTTGTTAAGAGAAGTTAAATCGAGGGTCTTGGCAAGAGATGGGAATTAAAAGATAAAGAATCACCCATGAAGTGGGAGTTGTCACAGTTGCTCTTTGCTGATGACACTGTGCTCTTGGTGTTTTGAAGAGAAGTTTGCTGAATTGCTGCTGGAACTCTTAGTGTGAAATGTTACTAAGTGATTTACCTAGTGAAAACACAAACATGTTGATTTGAAGTGGTTGTAGGAGGCTACTTCATCGCCTCCACTTGCCTCCCCCCTTCTCGATTTGGAACTCACTTTTGCCTCTAATTTACTTATGGTCTAGAGGCGGTTTTGCCAGACCACATTAAAATGCTGGGTGAGTGCCCGTTTTCATTTTTCCCGTGCCGCACTACCTCATCTTAGAATATGTCTCCTGTGGGCCTACCCCATGCCTGCCTGCAAGCAAATATCCAAGTGGGTGACATGCGGGCTTAGCAAAACATTCAAGCAGGGCTGAAGCAGGCATTCCAAGCTAGCCCGAAGAAGCTAAGGTAGCCCCTGCAGTTACAGCTGTCCTAAGGCCCAGCATTTTCTAGTATACGTTCTACAGTGCTGCTGGCTTTCCAGTGTTTCCTGTAGTGGCTTAGTTAAGAACAATTTAACGGGCATTGCAGTACTGACTTTTTAAGTGGGAAGCCAGGGGTTTCACCTTAAACATAGTAAGTTTGTGTGTTTTGATTCATCACAGAGTGAACATTCTTGTCGTAGTGTGCTAAAAAGTTTTAAAGTGCTGCAGGTTTTTTGAAAATTTTGCAAGGTGGATTTCACTGATTGGGGACATTGTGCCCCATCAGACCTACGTAGGCTTAAAATGGTGGGGAAATTTTTGGGCCCTGCGGGGGTGACCTTGAAAATGGCACTATAAGACCCGCATGCCACTTAACCCATACTGCATGTGTCTGTGAGGTGAAGTCCCTCCCCGATTTCCTATTCACCGGTATCCCTTAATCGTCGCTTATCTACATAGGGATAAGGGCGAGTTCATTGACCCAGGCTAAACAGCACTCCAAGCACCCAGTAAAGGCCCAAGTTACACTGCAGAAATCTGTTCTGAATCAGAATCCTTTGTGAACGTTTAAAAGGGTTCCCGGTGTACCCTTTGGTGTTGTAGAATCTTTGTGTGGGGTTTTGACTAGGGTATACCTAGTGAAACATGGAATTAGTTTTTCGTTTTTAAAAAAGGGCCCTCCCGGCTCTGCTTCCCCCCCTTTTTTTCATTTTTCCTCAGCCTTTTGCCTCTATAAATCAGTGTAGAGGTGAATTTTGCTAGTCCACTGTCTCGTGCCTCTGAAAATGCGACAGCTCTCCCCCTTTTCCAACTGAGGAATAACGTGAGTGTGCAGTCCTAGTGAGTTGGTAAACCCCGGTGTGCACACACATGAAAAAGCGTCTTTATCCCAGACACGTGTGTAGAAGTTCTGCAAGTTGGAGTGGTAAAAATATTTGTATGGGTTTGCAGTGTTTGGTAACTCTTGAGAAGTCGCTCAGTCAATGGCCCCTTGAGCGAGGCACTGCATACCTGCCTGAGACTTTTGTCATATTTGCTATGTGAAGAGAGGGGAATGTGCTGCTCGTTACCCTGCTATTGTGTATCCCCAACTCTCCGCCTTTAAACTCAGCCGTTCGCCTCTATCAACGTGCAGTGTAGAGGTGTATTTTGCTGCTCCGCTGGTACTTGAATATCTGAGTTCCGCACAGCTAGTCACCTCTGCCTACCTGAGAAATACGGACGAATCTCCCATCCTGCATGAGTTGGTGATCCAGACCTGACTGTGCCGCTTGTACAAAATGTGTTACATCTCTAACTGAGGAAGATGACCTGTTATTCTTCTATGCACTGAGTGTTTCTGGGAGGAATGCTGCATAGTTGGAACACAATAAGAGTGGTTAAGAACAATTTAACGAGCATTGCAGTACCTGGTAACTCCTTGTGGAGACGGCTTTTTAACTGTAACATGCCAGAGGTTCATCTATAAACATAGTAAGTTTGTGCTGATTTGTTGTCCACAGAGTGAAAATTTGTCTGTCATTCCAAGACACGTGTGCTAGATGCATTAAGTGCTGCGGGTTTGGAGTAATTAATGAGTAGTACAGTGTTGGTAACTCTCGAGACGACTCTGGGCCCTGTGAATGACCTTGAAAATTGCACTGCGACCCGCAGGTCACTACACCCATTTTTGCCTGTGTCTAGTGAGGTGAATATCCCTTCCCAAGAGTAACAGACTAACTCTTCCACCTCAAGCAGCTGAACTAGAAGTGACCTATGGATGTGAACGAAGTAAATGATGGTGAAGGCGAATTCGAATGTTATAGAAGTAAGGGAGCTTTGAAAAAGGAAAGAGAATTTCAAAGGTGGCTTGCTGCAAGAAACAACGAGAGCAACAACAGCCATCGCAGAACGGTTAGGCTTGATTTCCCTGCTAACACTGAGTTTAAGGTCAAGTTTAGATGGTTTTACGAAGCTACACTAGACAACCCAGAGGAAAACCTTCGGATTCGCTTTCGTCATGATGAGGATAATTACGTTTTTGTTACTAGTGACCCAACATTCATAGAAAAACTTCTTACTCATAAATATGCTAACATCCAACTCCAAGCTGCCCCACCAAGATCACCTAAAGTGCTTATTGTTATCCACAATGTCAATAAGTACTTGGATCCTAAATTCCTGTTGTCAGATCAAGTTGCAAACCCTCATTGACTTCCAAATGAGCTGATATTGGCTGAGTGGATTGGCCAAGGGACTCCGCCATCATATATCTACTCTCGTGCAGTGCTTAACAGGAGTTACAAAATAGCCTTGTACAAACCACCTCACCGTAGATGCTACAAGTGTCAGTGCTGGGGTCACATTGCTTGGAAATGCCCAGCTATGTCACACTGGTGTGCAGCATGTGCCAAGGCCCATCCTTCTCACCAGTGCTATGATATGATCAAGAAAGACCAGACTGTTGCATTAGAATGTATCAATTGTAAGACTCCAGGAGTCACAGCTGCTCATGCTGACTGCAGAGCGAAAGCTGCTCACATCGCCAGCCGCAGGGCTCCCGCCTCACCCATCACCCCCCATGATGAGGCAGTAGGCCTACCAGATACTTCATATCTGAATACTGACCCATGCCTGATTTCAGACAGTATGGTTGAGCGAGTCACTCTGGGAGTACATCAACAAGGCACGGTCACGTCTGCTATCAACACTAGTAATGCTGCTGGTGTTTACACCACCTGTCTGGCTGAGTCAGCTGTCAGTCAGCCATCTGGCTCAGCTGACAGGGACTTCATACCTCCAGATGAAGCTAGTCTTGCTGGGGTGGTACACAACATGCAACTGCACATAACAGTACTGGAGAAGCAACAATGGTGTTTGAAACAACAACTTGAGCACCCCGAGGAAAAATTTACAGAGGTTGCAAATGAGTACATCAACCCACAGATTGTCAGCCATTATGAAAATGAGTGTGGTGATAATGAACAAACTGATGATTGCAGTGGTGTTAATAACAAAAATGATGAATCTGATAGTGGTGTTTACAATCACAGTGAAGATGATAAGGGCAGTGAAGATCATCATGATAGTCAAATTGATGAGTGTAATGTATTGATAGATACTGAGTGTGGAGATGACCCGGTTGTCGATAATGGTGTATCACTGGTCATAATGATGAGGGAAGTGGTACATGTGATGATAGTGATGAGTGTAATAAAAGTGGAGAGGTGAGTGCGAGGGATAGTGTCACCTTCCTTACATTCACAGACAAAGAACGCCGTGACCTCTGTAAACAAAGACTCCCAAGAGGTCTCCATAATGGAAGTGCACTTAAGAGACTCATGGATAAGGATAATACTGATGATATTGATATTGATATTGATTATGTCTGTTTGCTGTTTAGTAAGTTTTTTTATTTTGGAGAGAAATTGAATTCTATCCCTGGACTTTTATAATGGAATCAAACTCGTATAAACTATCCATTTTAAGTTGGAATATTGCGTCACTTAGAAAAAGATTTTCTGACCTTTCTTAAAAAGGGAACCCCCAAATCCCTTTAATTTTGGTGTGATTTAAAGAGTGGGGGGGTTAAAATCCCCCCCCCAAATTGATATTTTTGTTTATTTTTTTCTTTTATAATTTTTTTATTTTTAAAAAATTTAATTCCCCTAACTTTTTTAATAAGGAATTTCAAAGGCAAAAATATCATTTTAAAGGTTTTAATATTGGGAAAAAAATTTTTGCCTTCTAAAAAACAATAATTTAAATTGTTGCTCCGGATAAGGTTTAAAAATTAACCCCCAAAATTTCCCTCATTTTTGAAACCAAAATTTTAAAATTTTTTTTTAATTTAAAAATTTCAAAGGACAAAAAACAGGAGGAAAAATTCCCAGGTTTGGGAAATTTTTAAAATTTTTTGTTAAAAAATTTTTGTTTCACTCTTAAAATTATTGGGTAAATTGTAAAAATTGAATATTTAGTTTTTTTTTGGGGTTTAAAATTGTTTTTAAATTAAAAATTTTAACCCACCCTTTTGGGCGGTAAAAATTGTGGTGACCTTGAACCCACACATATCTAGGGAGGCTTCCTTGTGGGGTGCCTGGGTTTAAACATTATTTTCTGCCAGCTGTGAGTTTTCCCATTGAAACAGATATAGCGTCTGATTTTTTTCCCTGGGGCAACCCTCCCCTTAGTTTTGGGTTTAATCTATCCCCCCTGGTGGGAAAATTTGAACGGAAACTTTTTAATTTTCCCCCCTGATCGGGCATGCCCTTTGGGTTGCACTTGTGACTGACTGGTAAAAATTCCTATGAGTGTACCTCTGTCGAGATTTTTTCCCAATGCCTTGTGGCAGTATTAGAACTACTTAAAAGCCGCCTCTAAAACCCTCCTACTATCTAATCCAAAGGGATTTCCCTTTAAAAAATCATAAGTTTTTTAAAAAAAACCTTTACCTTTTACAATGATTCAAAAAAATTCGAACATTAAAAACGCCCTGCTCGCAAAATTGGGCCCTTTGCCTATAAAAAAACCCTTTCTTTCCCCCTGATAATTGCTGAGCCTTTTCCCAAAAACTCCCCTTGTGCTGCCCGGGAGAGCTTTATGACGGGAAATGTGGAAAAAAGGGACTGGGAAAATTTGTCAAGGGTTAAATCTCAAAATCCACTTAGCGGGCATGGAGGGACAAAATAAAATTTAAGGGGGAAAAACCAAACTGGGAAAGATCGACACCCTCACCCCTTACTAGGGCAAAAGGGTTTAAAAGTGCTTGGGCTGCTCCCATCTAGTTTATGACGGGTTTCCCCCGTACCAACACAGGGCCGGTTTAAGAAGTTCCGGGCCCTAGGCTATTCTTTTGGGGGGGGGCCCCTTTGAGTTCCCGGGAAAGCGAAGGGGAACCCCTTAAAGGGGGGGGTGGGGGGGGGTGGTTGTGGGGCCTGTTTAAGGTCAAATTTAAATTTACATTCTGGCTATTTAGATTAAATTTAATGGGGAAAAAGTACATCAAGAAAAACCCAAAACTTTTTTACCAACAGCCATTAAAAACTATCTTTTTAAAAATCATACATTTTAAAGGGGAATAAACTCAAGACACCCATATTTTTAAAGTTTACTAGATAACTTTTGAAATTACTACAAAAAATTTGAGAGGAATCCCCCAAAAACTCACCCATTAGCGGGGAAAACACAGCTTTTTTCTGATGTAAAAAAAAAGGTTTTTTGAGTGTTGCCATTTTGGTTGGGTTTTTTTTTTTTTTTATTTTTTTTTATTTTTTTTATTTATTTTTGTTTTTGTTTAAATTTTTTAAAAAATAAATTTTTTACTCTCCAAAAAAACTTAAAACTTTTTAGGTAGGGCCCCTTTGCCCCTTGCACCATGTCCCGCAGCCCTTGGATGGCCCCTAAACCCCTTGGGAAACCCGGGGGGGGCCCCCAAATGCAGGGGGGCCCCTGGGCCCAAATTGCCTAGTTTGCCTATGGGGTAACCCGGCCCTGCCCACAAGGCGAAATTAATGGACAAATATGATGCAAGGGGAGAACTTGTTTGCTTTATGCTCAGCAAGAAAAGATGCGGAAAAAATTCCTTTCACAAATTTATGAACTTGAGGGCGCATAACAAAGGGGGGCAACTCCACTTCCCCTGGGGGAGGACGGTTTTATTTTACAACTACTCAGATTGCTGTTTTCGGTACCAATTAAAAATCCTTTATTTGAATTGTATAACAGAGTTAGGGCACGGGGAGCCCCTAAATCAGGGGTCAACACCCCCTCATTTTTCCCCTTTCCGAACCCCAATAAACAAAACTCTTTTTCCCCCAAATTTTCCCCCTTTACTGCTGCGTGTGTAAAAACATTCGAAAGGATGATTTTTTAATTTTTCTTATGCACAAAATTTAAGAAATTTTGTCCCCCCCGGGTTGCAGGGTTTCCCATGCATGGAAGGATGGGGAAACTTGGGTTTCCCCCTTTCTCACTTTTGCCCCCTGACAGCTCATGCACTAATTTCCTTGACCTTAAATCCGCTTTTTTTTGTAGCCAAAAAGAATGTAATTCATTAGTGAACTTTCCAGAATGGATGTTGGGGAGGCTTTTTCTGTGGGGTTTTAAAAGGGTTTCCTGTCCAAAAGAAAAATCTCTGTGTTGTTCCAGGGAATAGAAGTGTAAATAAAGATTTTGAATTAGGGAACCCCACAGGGGGGTTTTGTTAGTCCCACCCCTTTTTAATATTCTGATTAATTTCCCTTTCTTTAAAGCCCTGGCCCCAGCCAGGCCCCCCTCTTTTGGTTAGTTTTGGGTGATGATTAATGATTCACAACCCCCCCCAGATTCCCCCCAAAACCCCCAAAAACCCTTCTTAATATGTACTAGCCCCCGTGTCGGCCCGGGGTTAATAAAACTTTAGGGGATAAAAAAAAATGATACTCAAAAAGGGGGTCCCCCTCGACAGAGAGGCACAGTTTGTCAGATCCCGTTTTCTTGGGGGTGGGGCTCTTTAGAATAAGTAAACAGATACAGGTTCTAGGGCCTTTTTTTGGGGTTCCCCCTACTTGGACCCGTTGTAACGTGCTTTGTCGCCAATACAAAAGAAAGGCGGGAGCACTTAGGGGTTGGGGCAGGTTTTCAAACCCAGGGATGGGGCTAATGTTTTTAAAATTTTGAAAATGATTTTTATCTTTTCTTATATTTTGATCCCTTTGGGTTTATTATGCGGCGCCACTACTTTCACTCATGTCTGATGGAAGCTTTTGGGGGGCTGGGAAAAACTGGGAAAACGAAGAATGGGATCATCCCGGATGCCTCATATGCCAAAATTTTTAAAAAGGGGGAAAGAACTTTAAAATTCCCAAACATTTGAGTCATGTTACTGAAAGAAAAAATCTTTATTTGGGGGGAAAATTTTGCTTAGGGGTTTGCCCATTTTAAAACCCCTGCACGGAAACCCCCCCAAATTTCCCCAGCACTGGTTTAACATCCTTTTCCCGATGGAAAGAAAAAAAATTTGGGAAAAAATTTTCCGCATGAACCAGCTACATGATTTTGTCAAATTAGACAACAGAGACATTTCCCCGCTCCATTCCAAACTTTCCCCTTCCCCCATTTCCCCCCCCAAAAATCTTCTTTAAATTTTACAACCCCAAAACTTCGTCTTGAAACCAAACTGATGCCTTAAGCTGTATTTATAATCAGTTTACACAGAAAACTCTTTCCAAATTTTTTTTACTTGATGGTTTGTTCACCCGTAAATGGTGCAGGTGGGAGGCTCTGTTTTTCATACAGAGTGATGGGTCTTTAAAGAAATTGGGCCCCGCATCAATAACTGGGGGCCCCTACCTTCAGGGCAGAAATGTTTTCCATACTCCCTTTCACCCCAAAAAAGGCCCATGTATCTAAGGTTTTACAAAATAAATTTTAATGATTCTTGTCATCCATAAATGCTCTTAACCATTTAAATATAAAAATTTTGGGCCCTGCTTGTGTCAGAAGCCAAAACATAGGTATGGGAAAATTTTGGGGAAAAGGAGTCGAAATGCACTTTCTGGGGGATTTTCCCTCTCACATTGGTCTTCAGTTTCTGTTTTTAAAAAATAAAATTTGGGTAAGCTGTATGCTTTTAAAGAGGGGGGAGATTACAATCTTGGGTTTTCAGCTAGCAGTTTGAGAAAAATAAACAAAAGAATTCAAAAGAAAATTTAGGGAGAAATTTACACCCAAGGGCAGTTCCATCTATATCTTCCATCAGCAGGAGGGGCCCCTTGTTTATGGTGCATCCCAAAAAGATAAGGGAGATCTTGGAAGTCACTACTGCCCGGCTCCCCGGGTGGGGGTTTTTGTTTCTATGGCAGGTTAAAACACCGCCACCAGAAAGTAGACCAAAAGAAAGGGAAAATTTGCCAGATGGGTATTTTCAAAACCTTGCGTCATTAAAGTACTGGGGTGTGATCAAATTTTAAAGAAATTTTGAAACAAAATCCTCAGACATGTTCAAGAAATGGCCAAAATATTTTATCCACAGTGGTATATTACAGACCATTCTGGAGAAATTTCCCGGGCTTTGTTAGCTGTAAATAAAGCAATTTCCATTTTTTGTGTTTGTGGGGTTGTGTGTTGGGGTCTCACCCCCACCTATTTGTGGTTTTAGGGGGTTTGAGGGGTTTTGCTCCTGGCCCCCTCTTCACCCGGGTTTCTACCGGGCCCTTTTCTCTCCCTGCTCCCTGGGCTTTATCAAAAATCCCTCTTAAAACTTTTGTATGGGTTTCCCGCCCCCACTACGGGCATTTTCTAGGCATTCCCCTGCCCCGGGGCAACTCTTTTGACTGAAGAAAAAACTTAAAAATATTCTCTGACTAATTTTTTGCTTCCCAAATTCCCTTTGTGGCTTTTTGTTTCTGTTTTTCCCCCCCCCCGGAACATCCTGTCTTTGTCCCCCTTGTCTATTCCACGCAGTATTTTATGTCGTTATCATGTCTCCCCTGACCCTCATGTCCTCCAGTGTCGTCAGGCCGATTTCCCTTAATCTTTCTTCATAGACATTCCCCTTAGCTCTGGAATAACCTTGTCGCAAACCTTTGTTACTTTATCTAAGTTCTGTGACGTGCTTGATCAAGTGGGGTTCCAAACAGGTGCTGCATACTCCAGTATGGGCCTGACATACACGTGTACAGTGTCTTGAAACGATTCTTTACTAAGGTATCGGAATGCTATTCTCAGGTTTGCCAGGCGCCCATATGCTGCAGCGTTATTGTTGGAGTGTGCTTCCGGAGAATGCTCGGTGTTATATCACCCCAAGATCTTTCTCCTTGAGTGAGGTTTTGGCAGTTTTGGCCACCTGGGGCCTATACTCTTTTGGTCTTCTGTGCCCTTCCCCTATCTTCATAAATTTTGGGGCATTTGGGAAAGGTTTTAAATTTAAAGAAGGGGCCATTTGTTTAAAACCAGGTCCAGTCTGTCCAGGTCTCTTTAAGTCCTCCCCTGGTCCCCCACCCTGAAAAAATTTCCTCCTCATTACTTCACATCTTTTCGGGAAAAACGGGGAAAACTTTGAGAAAAACCCCTTTCCCATCATGTTCACAAATCCCAAAAAAATGCCCGTGGTCCTAGGCCCGCCCCCTTTTTTTGGGGGACCCCCGTCGTCCCCCAGGGGGGCCCATTTGTGAAAATTATCATTACGGAAACCAAAAGCCGTTGTTGCCCCCCTGTCAGGAAATTTTTCTGAACCCCTTTGGCAGTGCCCTTCCTTTTAAATTTTGCGCCTGATGCCTAGTTCTGCACTAATCTTTTTTGAGGAACTGTGTAAAAACCCTTCTTGCAGCCCAAAAAAAAAAGCAATCAACCCACCCCCTCTCTCTCGTGTCTTTACTTCTTTTTATTTTATCAAAAAACTCCAAAAAGGTTTGTGACACAGGATTGCCTTCCATGAACCCCGGCTGGGGCATTTATACTCTTTTTCCACTCCAGGTGCTCCCACCACTCCCCTCCTGATAATCTTCTCCATAACTTTCCCTTTTACTATACACGCAATGAAAAAGGGGCCCTATTTTTTTTTTTAAAGTGCCCTTTTCTGTCTTTTTTTTTAAAAAATGGGAAATATTTTTTGGCCGTTTTTTCCTACTCAGGTAGTTGCCCAGTTTCCAGGGACGTGTTAAAAGTTTGTGGTAAAGGGGCCCGGGCACAAAAAATATCTGCTCCCTCTCAAAGGGACCCCGGGGGAGAGTTGTCCGGCCCCCCATTCCCTTTGGCCTTTTGGGGTACATGTCCCTTAGCAGATTTCTTCACCTCCCCTCATCTGATGTATGTGTGTGTGTGTGTGTGTTTTGTTTTGTGGGGTGGGTGTGGTGTGTGTGGGGTGTTTGGGGGTTGGGTGGGTGTGGGTGTGTTGTGTGTGTGTGTGTGGGTGATGTGTGGGGGTGTGTGGGGGTTTGTGTGTGTGTGTGGTGTGTGGTGTGTGTGTGTGTTTGTGGGGGCCCGGGGTGTGTGTGGGGTTGTGGATGTGTGTGGGTGTGTTGTGGGGGTGTGGGTGTGGGGGTGTGTGTGTGGGGGTGTGTATGCTTTGTGTTTTGGGTGGGGGAAATGTTTTGTATGTATGCAAAAATTTTTGGAAAGGGCTCGTGTTGTGTGGGGGGGGGGGGTTGCGGGGCTTGTTACTCACCTATTTTGGGGTTGGGGGGGGTCGGGGTCCCCCCATGGGGGGCATATGCCCCTTGCTTTTGGCGCCCTCTTGTTTGTATGTGTGGGGGCGTTTAAGTGTGGGGTAATTCCCCCAATTAATATTGGAATTTTAATAAACCCCTTTTAAAAATTGTGACCAGGTGTGGACGTATCAGTGGGTTCTTACTTTTGAAAATTTGTTCTTTTGACTGAAAACCAATGTAAAAGGAGTGAAGCGGTTTCCCTTACCTTTGTAACTTGCCTTTATTGTGCCCAAAGACCCTACCAGGATTTTCATTACCTTTTTTAACTATTTCCCGCTATCAAAATTTTGGGGTTCCATTTCCCTGGCCCCATTTATATTCTTTGGGGATCTTTTGACTCCCCGCCCAAGGAGGGGAAAATGGGGGGCATAATAAAAAAATTTTAAAACCCCAAAAAACAAACCCTAAATTTGGTAAGGTATGTAAAGGAAGAAAATTAAAAGGGCGAATACGGGAAAAGGGAGAAAAGGTTATAAGGATAAAAAGTTGGGTGATAAAAGTTTGGGATTCAGATTGGGGGGAGAGATTTATGAAGGGGGTTTGAAGAAATTCGGGATTTTGGGAGGGGAAATGTGTCAGGGGAAAGGGTCTTGGGGGAAGGTGAGGTGAATCATAAAAAATTGTGAGGGGAAAAGGGTGAGGGTGCATTAGGAGTCTGTGGAGACAAAAAAAATTTTGTCCTTGGAGGCAAAAAAGGGGAAAGTATGAGGTTTTAGTTTTAACCCAAAACTCCCTTTTAAAAGGGTGTTTAAGGATGGGTGGTGAATGTTGCAGCGAGGAGAAGGCCGGAGGTAGTGGAGATTCATGTCTGAGGGCAATGGTGGGGTGAATATAATGCGAGAATTTATTTCTTTGGGAAATTAGGGGAGGGGCGGGGTTGGGCCCAAAACCCGGGTTTTCAGGGGGGGCTGAGGAAGGGGGGGTTTAGGTGGTTCAGACATTAGAGAAATGGAAGGGGAAACGAATGGGCTTCAAGAGTTTTAACAGTCTGTAGTGGAAGGGAAAGGGAGGGTAGGGGTAGGCCTAAAGGGAAAAGGGTTTGGGGGGAGGGGGGTAAAATTTGGTTTTTTGTGGCCCAAGGGGGGTTGGACTTCCAGCGGGCATGCAAGAGCGTGTTTGATAGGAGTGAATGGAGACAAATGGTTTTTAATACTTGACGTGCTGTTGGAGTGTGAGCAAAGTAACATTTATGAAGGGATTCAGGGAAACCGGCAGGCCGGACTTGAGTCCTGGAGATGGGAAGTACAGTGCCTGCACTCTGAAGGAGGGGTGTTAATGTTGCAGTTTAAAAACTGTAGTGTAAAGCACCCTTCTGGCAAGACAGTGATGGAGTGAATGATGGTGAAAGTTTTTCTTTTTCGGGCCACCCTGCCTTGGTGGGAATCGGCCAGTGTGTTAATAATGATAATAAAAAAATTTGGGTGTCTGGAATGGATTAATTGGATTTCCATTATTTCTTTTGGGGAAAACTAATTTGGCTGAAGGCTAAATCGGCTAAAGGCTAGCTCTCTGGAATGGATCTAAGGCATTAGCTGAGGGTCCACTGTATTTGACTGGCTCCTCCTCCTCTTACTACCTCCCCACTACTACTTCCTTCCACCTCCACTTCTACTACTACTACTACTACTACTTCCACCTCCTGCCTATATATACCCATCTTGCTCTCCTTTTCGTTAGTGTGACTTTGTAAATGGTCCAAGTCGGACTGAAACGTCGTCGTTAGCTCCTCTCTTCTGTGTGCGGGTTATTTGTGTACAAGTTGGGACTATTAAAAATTCTAGTCTATAGCCAAACAACAAGAAACAAACCCTCTTGTATTGAATACTGTTGCAGTGTGTAGCTAGAAAGAGATATAAAGCTGAGTTCAGCATATACTTTGTGTGAACGATGAGCTGGAGGGCAACGAGGGTGGCAGGCTTTACATTGCTTCAAGGAATGGACGAGAGACATATGTGTCACTAGGGCATTGCCTCCTTATCATTAAAAGACAAAGGGACAGTAGTGACCAGTGTGTTTTTGACTCTTGCTCATTCTGACAATCTCAGGAAACTAGGAAAGTTAGACTAGTTTCCTTATATAAGTCAGGACATTCACAGTAGAATTAATCATGTAGTGTTTATTGTGTATCCATGTTCTCCCTGCTGTGGATAATGCCATGAAATTATGAACAAATGTTCATACTGAATGATGAAGTACAACTAGTATTGCGAGTGATTGCAACAAACATTTCTGAAGTAGTGGTGAACATTAGTGCAACATTCCCCAAGACACTCAAGCCTTCAGTCAAGTCACCGATATCAGCCTTAATGGTGCTGGCAACACCATAAGCTCATGTTACATGAGCAAGGTAACTCTTAATCTCTCTTGTATTGCCAAATATGAACTGCAGTCTTTAGGCAGATATAAAGTGATTAAGGCTGTCCTATTCGAGGTCATAATTAGAGGGCTTTATTCTCAAATCAAGTGAGTACCTCTACACATTTCAGATAGTGAAATGCTGGATATATACTTTTTTTGGGGAAAATTTGGGTTTTTCTAGTTTCACTTTTTAATCCACAGCCATGGGGGATCTGGAATGGCCCCCTCCATAGGAGGGCCCAGAGTGGGGCGCTGGAATCAGGGCTGTTAACAGATAAGTCCCAAATTGCTAAAATTTGTTCCAGCAAGAAAGTTTACTTACTAACCTGTTTCTCCAAAATTTGGGTTTCATCAAACAAAAACTGGGGGTTGGCCAAAAAAGGGGCCCCAAGATTTTTGTAATTTTAAAGTAAAAAAAGAATTTTCCCGTTTTTTAAAAAAAATTGTTAAAAAACTGGAGTCTTTAAAAAAAAAAATTTTTGTTTTTAAACTGCAAATAACGGTGGGTCAGGGCCACTCCCTTTTGGGTAATGCCCTTCAACAGAAAAGGGGAGTCAGTGTGCTGCCTCTAAAGTTTCCCTTCTGTGCATAAAAAATGCATACCCCACTAAACCCCTACGCTCACCCAGCGTCTAAACAACACAGCTTTGGGAAAAGGGGGCCCCCACATGTCACCCCACAGTTCACTGCACAGCACTCAACATACCCCCACAGTGCACCAACAGACAAAAACTGGGGGTCTTAGACCAGTTTTTTGGGAATGTGTATTTTTCTCCCAGCAGTGATTTTTAAAAATATTATAAAAAAAATTTAAAGGGGATGAGACGGGGTCTCATTTTTTGCTCTTTATAAATTTAAAGGAAGTTTTTTTTGTAAAAATACGGGGGTAAATTTCCAAATCCAAAAAAGGAGGTGACAAAACGACTTGAATAACTATAGACCAAAAACAAATTTACCACTGCTTCTAAAATCTTTAAAAAAATTAATTCTTTTGCGGACTATTCCTACCTCATCTCACATAACACATTAAACCCTTTGGTCAGTTTTGATTCTGGAAATAAAAAAAGCAGGGAATGTTTGCTATCTACACAAGCTAGAACTAATATATACGGGCACCCCGGAAAAAAACCCAATCCCTCGGGGCTTTTTCCCTTTGTTTTACGAAAGCTTTTGTACAGTAAACCTGAACTTTTGTACCCCAAAATTTAAATTTCCTATGGTATCAGAGGACTTCCTTCAACTACCAAAAAATCTACCTTAGTAACAAAACTCAAAAAGTGGTATGCAAATGATGCAATCCCCTTCCCAAAAAAACCCAAAATCCCAGTAGGAGTCCCAAAAGGGAAGTGTTCTTAAACCCAACTCCTCTTTCTATTACATCAATGATCTCCCGGAATGATCACAGCTACTAAACCCAAAATTATTTCCCGAGGGCCCAATACTTTATGCCTTTTCCCCCCCAAACCCACAGTCTTACTAGAAAAACACAATCAGTGCCGAATTGCAAAAATATCTCCCTGGATAAATGACAAATAAACTTCCCAGAATATGTTTAAAAACCTAAAGGGGGTTTTATCAGTATCAAAAAGGTGGTGACCCTACAGACGTAAAAAAACTATAGGCCAATATCAGCCCTTACCGTTGCTTCCAAAATTTTTGAAAAACTCGTGCACGGGAGACTATATTCATTTATAACGTCACAAAACATACTCAACCTCGGGCCAAATTTTGGGAAATTCAAAAAAAAAAAAGACAAATTGATGCAATTATAAAAAATGCTAGACCTGTTTTACAAAGCTTTGGGAAAAATAAGGGGGGGCCCCTTTGTAGTGAACTGGTCCTGTGGGGAGCAGCGAAAAAAGGATAATATGCACCCCTTTCTAGGGGCCCTTTTTAACAAAACAACAGTTTGGTTTTTGTCAGGGCACCCCCACTTTGGTGTGTGATTCTCTTTTTTTATTTAAACCCATTTATCAGGGGTTCAGTTTACAGGGTGAGTTTAAATATGTGGCCTGTAGTTTAAACTTTTCTTTTGACTTTGGGCAAGAAACCCACCACCCCTTGTAAAAGGGCTATTATTAGATTTTCCCTGTCTTTATATTTTGTTGTTGCAGAAGTACTATAAAATTTCCCTTTGTTCAAAAAGCCCTAGAGATAAGGGCCCTGGGGTTTCTACCCACAACAATTTATTGAACATAGAATCCGGGGCTCCCTGGGGGGTGATCCTCCCTAACTACATCACAACATGGGGGTTTTTTACTAAAAACCTGAGAGGTAGACTGTGCCCCCAGCTTTTTCAACGGCTGCCCCGGGAAATGGAACCCACGGGTTTTAAGATTTTCGAAAAACTTTTTTGGACCCCTTTTCCTAAAGAAAAATCTAGATAAATTTAAGTTGCTCATCAATTTTGTGTCACCTAAGTTTATATGAGGCTTTTTTCTGGTGTAATACCTAAAAAAGATGCTATCAAAACCCTCAAGTCTAAAGAAATTTTAAAACCCTAAAAAATGAAATCTTTGCACGCTATCGTTGCAATTTCCGCCCCACGATTGATAAATCCTTAGGGGAATACTTTCAAGCACTGAAAATTTTGGAAAGGGGGACTGCCCACTTCCAAGCAGTGACGGGCTGCTCAGTATTGTGAAGAGTCCATCAGGGATGCTTTTATCGTGGCCTGCAATCACCAATAAAAAGGCAGCTTTTTATTGGAAAATAAAACTCTCGACTTGGGCCGGGGCCCTTTGACCAGGCAAAAAGCTCTAGATTCGGGCCCGGGGGGAAAATTTAAAGTATACAGTACCACTCACCCTTTCCCCTCGGTGGTAATTTGCTCCCAATTCCTGCCCAAAAAATCTTGCAAGGGGAAGTTACTGTGGAACCTGCCCAGTGACAGCACCCGCAGGTTTTTGGTGTGTTTCTTTTGTGGTTTTTAAAGGGACTTTCCCGCCCAAAGTGTCCTGTCGTGAAGCAATGTGCCGAAAAAATTGCCAAAAGGAAAAAGGGCACTTTGCAAAAAGTATGTCTGCTAAGCATCAACAGGAGCTAGTGGCCTCCACACTTCCCATTTGATCATGCGATTAGCAACAGTGACTTCTGCGGCTATTCCAAAATTTCCCACGGGAAAGGGGCAGTTTGGAAAAATTTTTCCAAAGGAACAGAAAATAGATGGTCTTATTGATAGTGGGCAGCTCAGAGAGTTTTATCAACCTTGACTTAGTTAAACGGGTTCCTTGACTCTACATCAAATCATCAGGGGACCGTTTTCCCTGGCATTTAAAACTCTCTCTATTTAAACCTTAGGGTTTTGTAAGGTAAAAACTCAAAAGTTAAAAAAAAAGGATTATAAAAAGTTTCATTTGCTATTCTGCCACAAAATGTGCTCTGATGTTAACCCTTTGGGCAAAGGGCTTTCAGAAACTGCATTTGGGGTGCAGACCCCCAAAGCTGTTTCAAATCTTAACCGCGGATTTTCCATTTCCCATATCAGCTAATCACGCCCCCTATTCTTATGAATCGGATGTTTTATTTAGAAAAGGGAAAATCAAAAGGCTGCTGAAAAGGGGGGTATTAAAAGAAAAGGGGTGATTTTCCCCCTTGGGGTGCACAGGGTTTTTTTGTTAAAGATGGGTTTTAGGAAAAGGAGACTGGCTATCGAATTTCTCTGAGGGCAATTTAAAAAAATTTAAAACTTCTTTTATGGGTACCCTCTACCTCGAATTTCCCATAAAAGTGGGAAAAAATTGCTCAGTACTTTCGTGTTTGCACAATTGATCTGCAGAGTGCCTATCATCAAAATCCCTATAAGGAATGAAAATAAAACCCTACACAGCGTTTCGGTAGTGATGGCCTGTATCAGTTTACCAGAGTCCCCTTTTGGAGTCACCAAAGGGGGGAGCCTTTTTCCAACGAATTTTTGGATTCAAATCATTCAGGAAGAGCAACTCATGGGAACCCCAAAGCGTATTTAGATAATGTTACCCTTTGTGCAAGACCCCGGGGGAAAATGATGAAAAACCCTTTATAAGGGTTTTTGGGAAACCCCCAAAAGAAAAAAAATCAGTTACAATGAGGAAAAGTTTCACTTTTTTTTAACTAAAAAGGGGGTTAGATCCTTGGTTATTAGTGGAAGGATGTTTTAAATTTTTCCCCCGACCCTGAACGACTACGAAACCCCTTAAAGGGAACTTTTCCCAAAGCCTCAAGACAAAAGTACTCCGAAAACCTTGGTCCCCTTTGCTTTTTTTACTCACAATGGTTTTACAACTATTCAAGTAAAGTCCGCCCATTGAGTTTTACCACATTTCCGTGCAAAGGAAGCAAAGCCGCTTTCCATACTCTTTAAACCCGGACATTGAAAAACCCCAGTAGTTCAAGCCCTTGTGAGTCCCTACCCTTTCGAAGTGGGAAAGGGTGCATCTGACTTGCCATTGCTTCAGTCTTATCTCAGGCAGGGGGCGAAACCCGAGCCCTTTTTTTTTCGAGGGGAAATTTTCCAAAGGGTCAGAAATGTTATGTGCTGTAAAAAAGGAAAACCCAGGGCCCCCCTAGAAGCAGTTCGCCATGGAGGCATTATTTAAAAATGGGAGACCCTTTCACAATAAAGGGCTGACCAAAGGTCCCCTGATGAAAAAGTTCCCAAAAGGGCCCAAAAAATAAAATAAAGAAAAAAAAAAGATTTTACGGGAGGATGGAAACATCGTGTTTTGACTTTGATATTCTGTAAAAGGGCCGGGTCAAAAAAGAAATCTCCCCCCCATGCATTCTCTAGGGCCCCCGTGGAGCACAGTCATGATTTGGGAAACATCTCAGCTCTCCACCGGCCCTTTTTGTCACCCCGGAGTTAAAGCGCCCGTACCATTTTGGGCAAAAACAAAGAACATTTTCCCTACTCCCTTTGGGAAAATGTGCGACAAATGATCAGGCATGCCAAAAGGGGCAAGCCCAAACTTTATCACCAGAGAAAAACTCATTTCATAAAAAACCCCCCAGCCTTTTGAAAGTTGAATATAGATTTAAAAGGGGCCTTCCAACACAAAAACAGGGTAGGTATTTCCCTTTAAAATAGTAGATTTAATATTCAAGGTTTTTCCCCTTTTTATTCCCCTGTGCAAATATGGGTGCTTCAAAATGTTATTAGTTGTCCCTTTTTCAGTTGTTCTCTATTTTTGGTATGCCAGCTTATATCCATTTTAGACAGGGGATCCTCCCTTTATGAAATAACGAAAATTGGAGTTTTGGGGTAGCAAAAGGGATTGGGCCTTTCAGCAGGGAAAAACAAAACTCAAACCCCCAAAAGGGAATGGCAAGTGGAGCGGTTTTTAATGGTACTTTTTGGAAAAGGGGTTACCAAAAGAATTAAAGGGGTGAATCTACCCGTTCAAAAAACTGGCAAACTGGGCCTACCTGGTTTTCCCTTTACTTATTTTGAAACACTGCTGTGCACAGCTACTAATGCAACCCCCCATGAAAGACTCCTCAACTATTCCGTCGTTTTCCCCTTTTCGGGAGCCTCCGTGGGCCCCCCTTTGGGAAAGTCATCCTGGGCCCGTTCTCCTGAAGAAAAGGGCACCGTAGGGTGAAAGACGGATCCTTTAGTGGGGAAAAGGGGAGAGCTTTCCCGCAAGCTAATTTCCCCATTACGCCCACATTCGCTAAACCAAAAAGGTGAAGAGACAAAAGTATCTACAAGACCCTTTAGCCCCCTTGAAAAACCCTAAATTTTGTGGGGTTTTCAAGATACACCAATAGATGTGAAAGATGCCCTTTGTTTTTTCCTGGGGAAAACCCCTTGAAAACTACCCCCATGGAAATAGGGATTCGCTCCAGCGTTAATCAAAAACCCCCTGGGAAAAAATCGAACCCGGTGAAAAGGCTCAAGGGTACGAAAAGGTTCCCCCCACTGTACGTCCCCCCACCCCTTTAAAAATTTGGGGGATTACTGTTCTCTGAAATTTTGAAGGGGAGATTGTAGTGAACTGGTTTTGTGGGGAGCAGCCCGCCCGGGATAAATTTTCTGCACCCCCTCTAGGGGGCCCCTTAAAAAACAACAACATTTGGTGTGTTTCATGGGCACCCCAAAACATGGTGGGGTTTTATTCCTCCTACTTTTAAACCAATTTTTCAGCGATGCAGATTACTGGGGAAATTTAAAAAAATGTGGCCCCGTAGTTATAACTTTTCTTTGACATATGGGAAGCCCTCAAACCCTCCCTGTAGAAGATTATTTTGATGTAATAGTCCCTTAAAATTTTTTTTGTTGCAGAAAATACTATGAAAATTCTATGTTCAATAAAGCCCAGAGGGTAAGGCCCGTTTTCTATACAACAGTCCAACTAGGAAATTTTTTTTGACCCCAAGAAAAGCATTTTTTTCACAGACCACGGTCCCCACTCCCAAAAATTGACCCCTATGGTATAAAAGGGGCCCTGCGCTTGCATATTTTAAATCCTACCTTTCCCCAATAGGGGGGTCAGTATGTCAAACCCTTAAAGGGCACAGCCTCATCATACCCACTTGATACTTGGGGGGTTTCCCCAGGTAAAATGTCCTTGGAAACCCCCGCTCTTCCTCACTTTCCCTTCAAGGGGGGGCCCCTTGGGGTGGAGAAGAGGTCTGGTCTGAGGAAATTTAAACCCCGTCGGTCTTTTTTTCAGAAAGAAAACCCAATTTTCCCCCCCCTTTTCCCCCCCCTATCCCATCCTCCCCCTCCTCCCCCTTTTTTTATTCCCCCCCCTCCCCCCTCAACCCCCCCCTTTTGCCCTTCCTCCTTTTGGCCTTTTTGGGGTTTCCCCCACAGGCGCGGGTAGTTCCTAGGTAGGGGAAAGGGCACCGGGGGTTTCCAAACCCATTCCGTTGAGGTTCTGGCGGGGGCTTTGTTTGCCCTGGGAAATTTGGAAATTTCCCGGGGATGTCCCGAAACCCCCTCCCGGAAACCCGAGTAGCTTTGGGTGTCTTTCGGGCGACGGGGGGTAACCTGGGAAACCACCCTTTTTATTCCCGGGGGTTTGGGGGCCGAAGGAGGTTGGGTTTTTGGCGGAAAAATCCCCCCGCCCCTCTTTTGTCTACGAGGTAGTCGGCAGATTTTGGGGGTTTCTATCCCCGGGTTGCTGGTTTTTCTGCCCTGAAGGGGAGGGGTTTGGGATGGGTTCCATGCTGCATCTGCGCTCTAGGGGTGTTTAGGTCCTCCCTTTGGGGGCGGGAGGAATTTCCGGCCCTTTTTATTCCTCCCGGGAACTATTCCTCCCTGTCCCCCCCCCCCCCCCTTTTTTTTTTTTTTTATTTTTTTTTTTTTTCTTCTTTTTTTTTTTTCTTAAAAACCCAAAAAACCCAAAAGGGGTAACCTAACCATGGCAGGCCCCAGTCCATGAACCCACTACCCCCGGTCCCTTCTTGATACCGACCCCATTCGACCCTGCCTTGTGTTTAGACCACTCTTCGGACACTCCTGATGCCCCTGTACCTCTTGCTGGTGCTGTTTCCTCACCCGCTTCAGGTACCGGGGCTTCGACTGACTCCTTCGATTTGTCTGAACTCCACTCTCCTTTGACTATGCTTCCGGCTTCTCCCTCTACGGTACGGCAATTTTCGAATCGCCCGCCCATTCACGCCGGACCAACTCCGGTCCTACTCCTAAACGCCAATGTCAATCTCCTGATGATGCTCCTTCATTACCTTCCCATTCTACTCGGAAAAGACCGACACGTCAAGCACTCCCTCTCCACGCTCAGTTTCGGATCACACAATGGACTAAATTCTTTACTTTAAGACCGACTTCTTCTGCCTACCTTTCTGACCATAGTATTGGCAAAGCGCTCCTGCGTCATGTTGGTAGAGATATTTCATTTCATGCTCTCAAGAGCGGTATGCACATCGTCACTGTCCAGAATGCTTCCCAAGCTCATGATCTTTCTCTCCTTTCGAATATCGATACTACTCCGAACACTATTGAAAAACATCTTTCTCTCAATTCTTGTAGTGGTACTGTCATTCTGCCCCATACCATAGTCCAACAGAATTTCCAGTCATGTGGCAATGACATTTTTGAACAGCTGGAACTCCAGGATCTCCCAATCCTCAAAGTAGACACTTATGTCCTTCCTGCCCGGGGGCGGAGACGTTACCCTTGCAATGTGGCTCATTTAACTTTTGACAGCCGAGAACTCCCGTCCTCTGTATATGTCGCGGGACATCGGTTACAAGTTCGAAAGGTGATACCTACACCGCAACAATGTAGAAATTGCTGGCGTTTTGGTCACCCAGCGAAATATTGCAGATCTATGGCCGAATGCCCAGTCTGTGGTGCCGACGACCATTCTAATACATCTTGCAGTCAACCTCCATCTTGCCTTAATTGTAGTGAAGCTCACCCTTCGTACTCCCGCCATTGCCAGGTCTACTTAAATGAACGTGAAATCCATTGCCTCAAAGAGGCAGAAGGTCTCCCGTATGCTATTGCAGTTACTCATCTCCGCGTCCAAGGAGGACTACCCCCGTGTTTCTTATTTCATGTTTCCAAACATCCCCCACTTCTGGGGGGGGCCCCTCTTCTGCAGCCTCCTTGTTGTTACCCTCCCATAGCCACTACGGATTAATCCTTTT
>NC_069428.1:48006153-48025085 GCF_026875155.1 Cherax quadricarinatus | reverse complement strand
TTTTTAAAATTTTTAAAACACACAACGTTTTAGCCTCTATAACTGTACTCGGGAGTTTTTTTCCCACTCATCCACAACTCTTTTAACCAAACTTTTTTTCCCTTTACCCTTTCCTAAATCTAAATTTTTTTTCCCAACTTTTCCTGGGGGGAGGGCATTTTTAATGAGTGATGGTGAAATTTTTCCCCTTGAGGTCACCCTGTCTGGGGGGGAAAAGGGCCCAGTGAGTTAAAAAAAAAAAAATAAATCTGAACTTAGTTAAGACGTTTTAAGGTGTCGATTCAGTATTTTATTTTATTTTACAATAAAAAATTTGGAACAAACACGGTAAAGAACATTCACGATAATTTACCTAAAAAGTTACATCACATGAGAAACGAAAAAGTCATGCATTAATCTTGTTTAACCCCATACGGGATTTTATTCCAAAAAACCAACACAGTTTGTGACATTTAATTTATCGGGAGGATCCCGCATATACAACCCCCTTTTTTCAATTTTCCCCAATTTCATTTGCTTCTTTGAGCCATAGTTTCTTATGTTCATGCTTTTACCACTTTTCCGCGTTTCACAAAAAGTTTTTCAGGGAAGAGCAACTTGTGCCCAGTTTAAGGTTAGTATTGTATGTACTTGTATTATTTTTACTTTTCTCCTGTATTTTTTATCCCCTACGTATTGAGCACTAAATAAAAGATTTTATCAGGCTTTAGATGCTTTCGATAATAAAAATCTTTTTTTTTTCTGCAACCAGCTTTTTTAAAACCCGCTTATCACACAAGGCCGGAATCTAAGGCCTACAAACAGGGCCCCTGCCTTACAAACATTATCCCAGTGGCCACTCCCACAAGGCAGGGTGACCCCAAAGAAAAAACTCACTCCAAACTTTCATTCAAATCCTTTTTCCAGAAGGGGTTTTGACACACAATCCAATTACCCCAATTGAAACAGCCCCTCCTCTTCAAGTGCAGGCCCCCCCTTCCACCCCGAGAGGTGGGATGATCCCAAAACTCTTTAGCAGTTTTTTTAAAAAACAAAGCGCCCACGATTTAATGTAAAGTGGTGTACCTTGATTATTAAGCCCAGCCCAGTTTTTTCCAAACTTCATAAAGACTAAGAAAGGAAAAGCACTAAAATTTGCAAAGTTTTTAAGATCCCCCCTTAATTTTGGGGGGCCCTGCCACATCTGTGGTAAATACTGCAGGAACTTGGATAGACACACTGGCCCTCTCCCACCAAGGCAGGGGGACCCGAAAAAAAAGAAAATTTAAAATTTTTTCGTCCTTCTTTCATTTATAATTTAACAGGAAAAAGGGGGTTTCTGGGGGTAATTTATACGAAAGGGGTTTCAGTCCTTCTGCCGGTATTTTAGTCACCTCTTAGACACATTGGCTTCCGGGGGAAGGATTCTCTCCACAAATAGCCCTTAAGAATCTCCTTATTTTAATACCTCTCCAAGATAAATTTGACTAGATACAATACACCTCGGTCTCAGTTAATGCAATAATGAATCCCGTGGAGTGGTCACCTATTTGAATTCACACTATCCCCAATTATATGAAAAATTTTGTGCATGTTTTTAAGAGTTTAGGGAAAAAAAAACACACATTAATTAACCCTTAAAGGGGTTTTAAACAGGCCCTCCGGGAACTCTTCTCAGTTCCCCCTTTTTAAAAAAAAAAAAAATTCCTTAAAAAAAATAGAAAATTTTTTTTCCCCGTCAAATGAAAAACCAAAATTTTTAAATTTTGAGGGAAAACTTACAAATTTATGCCTCCCCCCGAAGTTGGGCGGCCCCGGCAGTTTGCCCCTGGGCGATTTTTCCCCCAATTTTGGAGCCCTAATTTTTTTCGGCCACTTTCCACAGAAACTAAGTCGACAAAAAAACGGAAATATTTCGCTAAACTCCCATTTTTTTTCTATTGAATGAGTTCAAAAAACCCACCCTTTTTAACTTTTTCCCAACTATCCAAAACAGGGCCCAAATTTACAATTTTAAATTTTCACACAAATTTCAAAAAGGGGCCAAATTTTCCGAATGGGGCCCGAATAAAAAAAGAAAGACATTTTCCCTTTCACAAAAACTGATTTTTCCTCTTTTAAATTAGTCAACCCCGGGCCCCTTTTACTTCTTTTGTTTTTCCAAAATTTGGGAAATTTTTTTATTCTCACAAAAAATAGAAGATTTTACTGTTTTGCAACACTGCATTAGTGGGAAAAAATGGTAAAAATAATATTTGGGGCACTTGTGAAAGAATATTAGACTCAAACCCGTTAATGGGGTAAAGGGGCGCTTGGCATATTTGTTTTCTTTTGGGAAATTTTTATAAAAAAAAGATCATTTTTGCCCAATTTTGAGCCAATTTTAAGGGCCTTTTTTATTGAAAAAACCCGCCAAAAACCCCCAATTTTTTTTTTATTCTTTCCTTTTAAAAAAAGGGGACCCCAAAAAAAAACTAAAAAAAAACAACAATAAATAAACCAAAACGAAAAAACCAAATCAAAGTCACTGTTTTATTTCCAAAAAAAAAAATCAAAAAATTTTTTTTTTTTTCATTATGCACTGTGGGCTGCAGGATTGTTTTTATACTGCAAACACTGACCACATAAACCCATTCTTTCATTTGTAGGCCTACCAGCTTTCTCCCACTAGATTTGAGGGCGCTAGAATTTAGGCGTACTAGTACATCAAAAACCCTAGGTCATAAGCCGTACTAGTACGGCCGAAACCCTCAAAGGGTTAATTTCACACTAAATTGAAATTTGTACTATTCAAACTCACACTAATTGAGATCTGGCTGTATAGTGGCAGACTTAATATATTGCTATACTATCTTGGATGACTTTAACCCAGACATCAGTGTGAAAGGTTGACCATAGATCATTCATGACATAGTATTAGTCATAGCATAAGTAAAAAGTATTAATGGTTAAGGTCACATCTCAACGTTTTCTCTTAAATGCCAATGCACATTTTTAATGTGTTATGGTTGTATTTTGTCACTTTTTCAAGTTAGCAGTGTGACCATAGGAAGTGGAGGGTAAGAAGAGAACCATCTACTGTGCTATCCTTGCCTCAGCATTATAGACACAAGTAGGGGTTGCCAGCATATAGTTAGTACTTCTCAATATATAGTGTCGAGGTGGACTGATATCTGCCGTTACCGTGTAGTACTCTGCACTTGTTGTTCTTCTTTGTTGTCAACCTTCTTCTTTCTTCTTCCTCTTCTCCTTCTTCTTCTTCTTCTTCTTCTTCTTCTTCTTCTCTTCTTCTTCGTCTTCTTCTTCTTCTTCTTCTTCTTTTCTTCTTCTTCTTCTTCTTCTTCTTTCTTCTTCTTCTTCTTCTTCTTCTTTTCTTCTTTTTTCTTCTTCTTCTTCTTCTTCTTCTTCTTCTTCCTTTCTTCTCTCTTTTTCTTCTTCTTCTTCTTCTTCTTCTTCTTCTTCTTCTTCTTCTTCTTCTTCTTCTTCTTCTTCTTCTTCTTCTTCTTCTTCTTCTTCTTCTTCTTCTTCTTCTTCTTCTTCTTCTTCCTTCTTCTTCTTCTTCTTTCTTCTTCTTCTTCTTCCTTCTTCTTCTTTTCTTCCTTCTTCTTCTTCTTCTTCTTCAGGTGACCTGAAAAAGGAGAAACACTTTCATCATCACTGTCTTGCCAAAGGCATGCAAATACCACACTTCTAAACTGCAACATATCTCCTCCAACTCTCTTCTTTTCCCACTCCTCCCTTCTCTTATCTCTTCTTTGTCCTCCACCTTCATCTTTTCTTGTTTTCTTCCTCTTTTCCTTCTTTTTTTTCTTTTTAATAAGCATCTGTAGTTGTCTTGTGAGGAAGGACAACCCTGAAGAAGGGGTGAAAAACTGTGTTCATAATCAAAATAAATTTTACAATTTTGACTCAAATTAAGTGTAAAGAAAAACTGTCAGTGAATAAAAGAAAACTGTTGGGCAAACCGGGGTTTTCTATTAAAAAGATTTTGGAAAAAAATTATTTTTTTTGCCTGAAATCTTTCCCTATTAGAGCCCTGGGTAGCTCGATCAGTAAGTGGATTTGTCGTCTGCAGGCCGCGGTTTGCTTCCACCCAAACCTTTCTGTTTATTTTTATGCATCCTTGGGATGAATGGTTCAGGAACGACATGTTGAAAAAATTAGACACATGGCAACTCTTGGGATCTTTATTAGGAAACGTTTCACCCAAGTGGTTTCTTCAGTCCATACAAAGGAAATCTTGCAGAAAGGAGGAGAAAAAGATAATCTCCCTAACCACATCGACTCAAGGTTGGGGGTTGTTACTTATTTCCTCCTTTTTTCAAGATTTCCTTTGTATGGACTATGAACCCACGGGGGCAAATTTTCCCTCAATAAAGTACCCAAGAGTTGCACTGTGTTAATTTATCAAATATGCTCCTTTTTTTAATGTTTGTTTTTTTTCCTTTTTTAAAGGAAATTTGTGTCTTCATTTTTCCCCTTTTTATTTGGTTTTGGGGTCACTGGTATAGAATTTTATTAAAGTAGTAAAAACCCAGCCCTGTCTTGTAATTTATAAAGACATACCCTTACATAATTATTAATAAAAAATATCATTTTCCCAAAATTTCTTTTGCTTTGGGCACCCGTCCCAAAAAATAAAAAGGGGGAAAATTTTTCAATTTCTTGAAATTTTTTTTTTGTAAATTTTTCTTTAAAACCCCCATCTAAGTAGAAAAATCTCAATAGCCCCCCCCCCTCTAGTGGATTTTAAAAAGGGTGAGAAGGGCCTCTATATACAGCACCTCTTTTCGGGTTACGTTCTTTGGGCTTTTAATTGAGCCATTGTTCATTATGTTTCACCCGAAATGGTTTTTCACCTCTGAGTGGAACAATGAATTGATTAAAAATGAACGAAAACGTTGAACCCAAAGACTGCTGTATATGCGGGGCTTTCCTGTAACTGGTGTTCCATTCCCAACTTCGTTTTGCCTTCAAGGTGGCTCTCTGGCACTTTTGGGAAATGTGGGGGGATTGTGGTTCATTTTGTTTTTGCTGCATGCAATAATACCGTAACTTGCTCAGTAAATCACAAAAGGTTGAAAAAAATTTAAATTTCAACCCCCACTCCCCGGTGTTTTATTAAAAATAGTATTTATAAAAATGTAAATTTAACCTCAAAATCCATTCATTTTCAAGGGAGAAAGGGTTATAAAAATACAGTAGATGCCGAGGTGTTTCTTCCCTTACATGGGGTTTGTTCTGACAAAACCCATTATAAGTCAAAATTGAATACATGGAACCCGGGTTTTTCCTGTTTAAAACCTTTGAAAAAGCTGACAAACCTAATCGACAAAAAACTGCAAAAAATTTTTCCCAAAAGAAATAATGTAAATCCTTTTTAATATCTTCCAGACACCCAAAAATTTAATAAAAAAACATTTATAGAGAATAACTATAGTTTTGCATACAAACTAGAGGTCAAAAACCCAAAGGTTTGATTAACTTGTATTGCTAAATAAATCACTACTGTCAAAATAAATTACAGTATTAGTAACTAAATAATGTTTTAAAAAGTAAATAAATAAAACAAGTTACAGATGCGCTTTCATGCGGGGTAATTATCGGGGAGTTTATTCCAAAGTATAAGTGGCACCCCGGTTTTCACCCTTTTTGCCCTTTGAAAAAAGGTTGGTCGAATCCAAAATGGAGAAAACTGAATTAATTTTTCCAAAAAATTGTAAACCCAAATTAATCTGTTCCAGACCCCCAAAAATATTAACAAAAAATACATTTTATAGAGAAATAATAATTTTACATGCAGAAAAAAATAAAAAGCACTAATTTTAATGGATAATGAAACATGAAACCCCTTTTCAGGGTCGTTAGGCCCTTTTTGAACTTGTTCTCAGGGTTGGAAATTTTTCAAAAAAAAAAAAAAAATTATGAAATATAGAGAATCTTTTTCGATAAATTAACACCAAAAGTATAAAATTTTGATAGAAAACTTAGGGAAATTATGTCTCGTAAAGTTAGGGGTTCTCGACGATGTTTACCATGGCGATTTCGCCCAATTTTGGGCCCCTTTTTTCGGCCAATTCCAATGTACCACTCGACTAAAATCATAATATTTTGCTAGAACTCCATTTTTTTTCGAATAATACAAGAAACCCCCCATTTACCTATTCAACTATCCAAAAAGTGGTCCAAAAGGGGGAATTTTTCCCAATTTCACACAAATTTCAAAATGCAATTTTCCCCAAATAGGGTCCAGAATAAAAAAGACAGACATTCCTGGCACTAAAATAACTTTTCCTTTTTTATTAGTCACCCCCGGGGCCTCGTTCTTTCTTTTGCTTTCGACTTTAAATTTTTTTATCACAAAAAAAATAGAAGATTTACTGTTATACAGACCTGCATTATGTAAAAATGGTATAAATAATATCACACACTTGTGAAGAAATTAGATCCCCCATTGATGTGTATTGGACGCTGGTTGATTTTTTTTACTTTAAAATTTTGGGCAAAAATCAAAATTTCTGCTATTTTTTGAGCTCAATTTAAAGGTACTTTTCATTGTGAAACCAAATAAAAACACTCATTTCCTAATATGTTTTCCATTCTATAAAATGAGACAGGAAAAATAAAATACAACCATAAATAGCATAAAAAAAGTACAGTGCAAGTCGCTTTTTTAAAAACCGAAAACACTGTCGGGTTTTTTTTTTCTTTTTGCACGTGCTGCAGGATTTTTTTTTTACTGAAAACCACGACATGACCCATTCTTTCATATGTGGGGCCTGCCAGCTTCTTCGCTAGATTTGAAGGCGCTAGAATTTATCTCTAGTACAGCACCAACCCTGTTTGGAACCCGTACAGTCGGAAACCAAACCCTTTTTGGAAGCCGTATAGTACGGCACCAACCCAAAAAGGGTTAAAATACTTTACTCCCTTTTTTGAAAAATCTTGTTGGCGTATGGAAAAAAGGATGGAGGGGGAGAGAGAAAAAGGGGTTTATTGTTGGGAAAGGGGAAACCCCCCAAAAGGATTTTGGTATCAAGCACTAGGGGGTTTATTCCCTTCTTTGTCTTTTACTGGCATAGGACCAGTTTGAGAGTCATGCACTCTCGCAAACTGTTTGTAAAAAACCATACCATGGGTGGGTATGGGCCCCGTGATCAGAGAGTCCAAAACCCGACCGTCGCATACCCAGGGCCCCAGCTAGCCACATAAGATTCGTCCAACTAGGTATATTCAACCCCATAGGAAGGGTTAGCTTAGGCAACTGGCCCACAAAGAAAGTGCACAATGAAGTCATGTTTTAACGGTTTTGAGGGGCTTGGGGCCAGATTCGTCACGGCCACGCTAGCTGGAGTTGTCTGTAAAACTTGCATTTGTGGTCAAAAAGGGTGCCTTTTGAACCTTCCTATGGTTAGAAATATACCTAGTTGGACAAATTTTATTGTGCTAGCGGGTATGGGCTAAGCGGGGGTCTGGGTTTTGAACTTGATTGGGGGTTCTACCCCCCGCCCGTGGTTTGGTTTGTTTGCAATTTCTTTGCGTTTTTGAGTAACTTTTGTCTTTGATCCACCCCAACAAAAAACCCAACTTCGATTGTTTGTGATCACTGTTTCGTTAGCATTTTTAACCCTTTTGCAACATCATTTTCCCTTGTTTTTTACTTTTTTCGCCAGGATGGACTGGTTGTTTTTTTGGGACTTCTGTGCTCCTAGCGTCGGCTACACTTACCCACTTTTGTATTTTGATACAAGCCTTTCTTTAATTTTATCGGTTTCTACCTTTTTCCAAAAGGGTGGCACTTGAACTTTTTTTTGGCCCCCCAGGGTGGTTTATTTTGCAGTCGAATCAATAAACAAGCACCAAAAAAATGGTGAACGCACGGAGTATTGTTCACTCCCCAAAGTCGGGGCAGATGAGTCAGGCAGCGGTGTCCCAGGGGGGCGGATGCATCTGATACAACAAAATTTCCCGGTTGATGTATGAAACAGAGTAAAATTTCGCTAAAAAAAGTGGTCGAAATCCAAATTTGTTGTTGGACCAGACATGGAGTTTTACTGTAATTGTTTTTTGTCCCATCGAAAAATTGAAATATAAAGTCAAACCATCAAAAGTCAAGGGGACATGTACATAATTTTTCTATTTACTATCACACAGGAAAAAACCACAATAAAAAATTTGATTTAAAAATGCAAAAAATCCCATAGTGAAAAATAGCAGGAAAAAACTGAAGATTTTATTGTGAAAATATACCTTGGAGGAATAGTAAGAGGGGAAAAGTAAAGTTTTTTTTACTAATTGAAAAAGATCCTCAGTGGGATGCCTGCTTAGTGAGGCATAAAAATAAGGTGATAATTACGTCGTTTTTCATAATTTTTGAAAGAGACCCATTGGTTAAAACCATTGTTTGAAGACCCGCAGCTACTGAAAGTTAGCGTAATCAAAAAAATTAAAGTAGTACTGAGCGCTGGTGAATATATTAAATGAAAAAAAGTAACATGACCCGGAATTGAGTCATCGCACTGCACAATGAATACCACTACTTATGTCCCCCTGAGTGAGGCTCGCTTAAACCAAATAACATATAAATTTTGCCTCTCCTGCTGTTCCTTGAAGATGTGTGTGCAGCACATAACCAATTTTTTTCTGTTTTTTTTTTTACTGGCATTTTTCTTTTTTCTTGTTTTACACGAAGAAAATTTTTTATAAAAAATAAAAAGCCCCCCCACTTGCAAATGGTTGCTTTTCTAAAAACAATATCAAAGGTTTGGTATTTTTATACTTTTTTTTATATCCAGCAATTATGGAAATTTAAATTGTAAGTGCAGTGTCTGTAAATTGGAGTTCGTAACTCACGAAACTAAAACAAATGCAACCAAACCCGGAAGGGTGGGGTTTTGAACCCCCCCCGTTACATAATTTTGGAATTCTAAGCTGTAAGCCTTCATATTGAGGACTATTGAATTCACATTAAAATGTAGAAGGTTGGGATATAATCTTTTGAGTTTAAAATTTTTTTTTTTTTATTATCACACGGCCCTTCCCACCAAGGCGGGTGGCCCGAAAAAAAAAACTTTCACATCATTCACTCCATCACTGTCTTGCCCGAAAAGGGGCTTTACACTACAGTTTTTAAACTGCAAATTAAAAACCCCCCCTTCAAGGGGCAGGCACTGTATTTCCCCTTCCAGGATCAAGTCGGCCCCGCCGGTTTCCCCGAAACCCTTTTAAATGTTACTTTGCCAACTCCAAAGCACTCGGTTAAAAATTTCAGAAAAAGCTTTGGAAAAATTTTTTGTATAACACATGGGAAAATAATAAAATGCTTAGTGAAGAGAAACCCATCTTTATTATATTTTCTTTTGTCTGTACCATATTGTCCTTTTATATATTAATTTGTTTTTTGTTAAAGTATAGAATGATTGATGAAAGTGTTTTTCTTTTTTTGGTCACCCCGCCCGGGGGGAAAAGGGCCGATTTGTTTTAAAAAATAAAAAGTGCAAAGAAATCACCCTAAGGTATGTGTCTCCAAATTACAAGAAAAAAATACCATGGGAATGTGGTGGTGTTTCACAATTCCTCGTACATAATGTTATGAAACGATACCCTATGGAAAATTTAAAAAATTACCTATTTGCTGGCATATGAGGCACACTTTTTTTTCCCAAAAAAGTCTTTAAAAATCAACTCTGCCTTATATGCCGAGGTCAGGGTCAAAGGGTAGGCTTTGGGTTTAAATTTAGCAATTTTTTACTGAGTTATTTACAACTGCTTGGAAACATCGTCTTACATATTCTATGATGTGCACATCATAGTTGGAAAATGTGTCTTCATATCTCGTTGATCGTGACATCAAAGTTGGAAAAAGTGTCTTACTATCTCGTATGATCGTGCACATCATGTGTTGGAAAAAAGGTTTTTCATATCTGTTATTTGCAATTTTATGTTGGAAAATGTGCTTCAATCTCGTATGATTTATGCACATCATGTTTGGAAAAGCGGGCCTGAGACTTGGGCGTGTTTGCTTTTACATCTTTCCAAAGGGTATCTTTGCTGTTTTGGGCTCTTAATTTTTTTCTCACTTTTCAAGGTATACAAGAAGTTCTTTTATGGCATAATTTTGATTACTAAAATAACAGAGCCACAATTTTTTTTTAAATTTTATCTGAAATAAAGATATTTTCTAATTAAAAATAAAAAAGTGAGATTTCAAATGCTCTTTGTTTTCCATTCTTGATTTTTAAGTTTTGTTGCCCATATAATGAACAATTAACCTACATTAGAATGAGGGTTTACAAAGGTATATGTGCTTTGTCAAAAAATATGTGGTTTTAAAAAAAAGTATTTTGTAAATTTTTTTTTGGGGGTAAAAATATAAATTACATATTGTCAGAAAAAATAAAAACGTTTTGTGTGTAATTAACTCAGTAGTGCTGATACACACAAAAATTTGATGAAATTTGTAACTTTTAAAAAATTAAAATTTGCCGGACGTCCCCTGAAGCCTTACGTTTGCCAGTAAGCTCACAGTTCAGGAAGGTGTGTGTGGGGAGGGGGTGTACATGTGTGTGTTAGTTGTGGGGAAAGTATGTGTGTGTGTTTGGGAGGGGGTGTGTATGTTTGTGTGGGGCATGGTTTTTTGTCTGTGTGTGTGGAGGGAAAATTTTTGTTTGGGTGTGGTGTTGGGGGTATATGTTTGTTGTGTTTGGGCTATGTGTTTGTTGTTGTTGGGGGATTTGTTTTGTGTGTTAGGGCATATGTGTTTTGTGTGTTGGGGCATTATTTTGTGTGTGTTAGGGTATGTGTTTTTTGTGTGGTTTTGGGGGATATTGTTTGTGTGTGTTAGGGCTATATGTTTGGGGTGTGTTAGGGCATATATGTTTGGTGGTTAAGTACTTCAATAAATGGTTGCAGGGGTCAAGTCTCGCTCTGGGCTCTTTTTTTCTATTCTTTAAAAACTATGTTAGGTGCTCCAGGTGGGCCCAAATACATTGTATAAAGCACCCCCGAATGACCTTTTTATTGGAAAATTCCTTAGACAGGATTTCAAAAGATTTACCCGGAAGCATTGGCTGACTGTGTGGGATGGTGATATGGTAGGGACTATGCTTACTCCCGGTTTTTCGATTCAGTTTCATCTGATACGTCATTCACATAACCGAAACCGCTGTGGGCCAATACTGACCCATGTGGTACACAACTGTTATTCCTCATTTTACATCTTTCTGGGCAATCCTTTTTTTTCCCCCTTTCCCCTTTGGTACTTCTTTTCTTCTGGAGTAGTTCCCGTTTACTCCTGTTTGCTTCTCAAGTTTTTGTCTTAGTCTCATGTGGGATAAGTATCAAATGCCTATTCTGTCTAAGAAAGAAACAGCATTAAAAAACCCCCTCTTGCTCACTTTCATTACTCTGTCATAGAATTCCAAAAAGGTGGTTTAAAAACTAACATTTCTGAACCCGGCAGGGGGTAGTTCATGAAGCATTTTCTCCAAGCACTTTTAAAACACTCCTGACAAAACTTTCCATTACCTTGCATGTATAAAGTCAGTGAAACAGTGGTGCTGTCAGTGTGTACTCCCCCGTATGTGGTTTTCTTTGGGCGATTGTGGTAGTGTGCACAGAAGTATAAGCTAAAAATTCTTTGTGTGTCTGTGTTTCACATTCACAATTTTTTTTGTATGACATTTTCGAAATATGATTCATTGAATATGAAAATTATATCTTAAAGCATAGTGATGTGGCTAAATCGTCATTTTGATTTATTTTTTAGGGTGAGGCAGCAGAGAAGAGGCTGCGAAAAAGGCAAAAAGGAAAAACAAGAGAAGATAGTACACAAAAGGAAAAAGAAGTATTTAAAATAATTCTGCGATGAAAATAGGAAAAATGACAGAGAAGAGGAGAGGGGAAGACAAGGAGGCTGAGAAAGCGCAGAGAAAAATGTAGAAGGAACAAAAAGAAGTACCAAAGGATTCTCAAGGTTCAGGGAAGAGATTGCTTATTTGACAAATTTCAATTCAAGCCAAATCAAAATAAATTGTCTAAGTGGGTTTTAGGTTTTACCTAAAGGTATCATACAATTTTTTTTTTTCTAAGGTTTTTAGTGTGTGATTTACGTTTTATAAGCTTTAAATCAAAGAAAAGCCCCCAAAAGCCAGAGCTTTTTGGGAGATAATCTACAGCTAACACACTACTTAAATAGATTTAGAGTTTTTAAATTTTAATTTATTTTTATTTTATCTTATTTCTAAAGTAGGTAACCCAAAAAAATTTTTGATTTAAAAAGTTTATAGTAGTGACATAGCAAAAAAAAATACAGTGGACCCCCGGTTTAAAGATCGCCTCCCAATGCGACCAATTAGTAAGGGATTTATTAAGGCATTTTTATGTGTATGTTTGGGGGGCTGAAAAGGACTAATCTAATTCACAAAATTTTTTAGGGGAAAAAATTCGGTCAGTATGGCACCTGAACTAATTCTGGTGAAATAATATCGTTAACCGGGGGGCCCTGTAACGTACGTGGACCCCCGGTTAACGATATTTTTTTTACTCCAAAGTATGTTCATGCAGTTTGACGAAATTTTTTCCCATAAGGAAAATTGTGAAGTAGATTAGCCATTTCAGACCCCCCAAAAATAACGTAAAAACCACTACATAAATAACTTTAAAAAATTGGTCGCATTCGGGGTAATCGTTATGGGGGGACTGTAACAGTATTCAATTGATAGTTTTTTTACAAAAAGTCAATTTTAAGCTGTATTTAATGTTTTAAATAGATGAAACAGTCCCGAATTTTGGAGGGATTTTTTTAATATTTTCAACCAGCTTGTGATACTCTACGTATATAAAAAAAAAATGTTTTTAAACTGTAAATTGCTTATATATGATTTAAAAATTATTTTATGTTATTTTTAGGACGAAAAAATTTGGGGGAAGTCTCTAGAGCCCCCGCCTGCTGTACGTATTAAAGAAAAACCCATGGAAATTGAGGGAAATCGACATCGTGTATAACTTCATCGGTAAAACTGAAAGATGTGGTGTAGGCCCCTTTGGGTCATATGGGTCACTTTTTTTTTGGTGTTTTCAAAAGAAATAGCACAAAATTTTTAAAAAAATTATTTTTTTTATACTGATTTTAAAAAGGGCAAAAAGTTTTCAGATAATTGTATTAATGTACAAATATTTGGCAAGTTTTTATTCAAAATACTAATTGTACTTTTAATTTTTGCTTATCAGTTTTTGTTCTTGTATTATCTCTTATAATCAATGTAGTGATGAGGCGGGTTACTTGTTTATGTGGTTTGTCTTAACAAAATTTATCGCTTATTTCCTTGATTATTTAGTGTTTTGTCTCTTATTTGTTTATTTTGTTTCTTCATTTTTTTGAAAAATCCCCAGCAATTTATTTGTTTTACTTCCTTGATTGCCTATATGTTAAATCCATGCGGTGTTTTGTCACTGCTAACCCATTGAGTACAATCCTTCCCTGTTCTCCAGCAGTCTCTCCCAGAGGGTATGATGGTCAAGCTGGAGGTGAAACAGGAGCCGCCAATAGCATCGACGATGATGATCTCATTTCCAGATCACCCGAGGACGAAGACATTTCCAGCATGTTGCCCAACGAGGTTAATAAATGAAGCCATTAGCATTCACTTGATTAATTATGGTTTGGGAGTATATGCAGTTATAATTTTTATGGAGGGCATAATCTCTGAATTTTTAATACACTAACATTCACTGTAGCAGTATTTTCTATCGATGGAGGGCATAATATCCGAATTTATAATACACTAACATTCGCTATAGCATTATTCTCTATTGACTGAGAAAAGATATCGTATCATGAGCCACTGACTGGTTAGTCTCGGACATTTGTGACAGTAGAGTCATTGGTATTTACTGATCATTCAGGATGGGGATTGTAGAATAAGTAGAGGGATACTTCTTTAATGTGTGGTGTGAATATAATGCAGAGAATTCGTAGTTTGGAAGTTAGGAGGAGGTGCGGGATTACCAAAAACTGTTGTCCAGAGGGCTGAGGAAGGGTTGTTGAGGTGGTTCGGACATGTAGAGAGAATGGAGCGAAACAGAATAACTTCAAGAGTGTATCAGTCTGTAGTGGAAGGAAGGCGGGGTAGGGGTCGGCCTAGGAAGGGTTGGAGGGAGGGGGTAAAGGAGGTTTTGTGTGCGAGGGGCTTGGACTTCCAGCAGGCATGCGTGAGCGTGTTTGATAGGAGTGAATGGAGACAAATGGTTTTTAATACTTGACGTGCTGTTGGAGTGTGAGCAAAGTAACATTTATGAAGGGATTCAGGGAAACCGGCAGGCCGGACTTGAGTCCTGGAGATGGGAAGTACAGTGCCTGCACTCTGAAGGAGGGGTGTAATGTTGCAGTTTAAAACTGTAGTGTAAAGCACCCTTCTGGCAAGACAGTGATGGAGTGAATGATGGTGAAAGTTTTTCTTTTTCGGGCCACCCTGCCTTGGTGGGAATCGGCCAGTGTGATAATAATAATAATAATTTCAGCTGGGTTTGTGTAGGAAATGTTGGAGGTCATAGCTTAACAAAAGGTAAATGATAATGGCAGTTAAATAAATGGTAGTGTTTAGGTCTTGCATAACTGGGGTTGCTAAGGAAGATTTAGTATATATAATGTTGAGGATTTTTACCTGTGATGTTGCCTAAGAGGAGCACCATGCTTAACTCTAAGCATATTACATTGTTTGCTTGTGTTTTGTGTTTGTAATAGAAACTTGGGGCTGGTTGTTTCATTACCTATTAGTGATTCAACTTAGATTGTAGCTTTTAAAATGCTTAGCTTCTCATTGTATTGTTTTATCATTAAGGTATTGTTTTGAGTGCTTGAAATTTTTCCCTGTAGTGTTCTGGCTTAAATCTTTCTAGTACCTTCATATATTTTTGTTTAGTTTTATTGAGCTATATGTTACATTTCGCTCCGAAAATGGGAATTCATTCAGGCCAATTTTAAGTAGAGTAATAAGAAAAGTTTTATAATGAAATTCTATTGGGGATATCCAATAATTTTACCCTATTAATATTTTGTTTCTCATTGTATATTATTTTGTCTTGCTGTATTGTTCTTTGGGATATATACCTGGTGACTGCCATTTCACATAGATCTGAAACTGAAAACACGTAGGTATACGGTGGTACTCCGAGTTTCGTGCAACTCCCAACTCGAACAGTTATGTAAGTGTATTATTGTAAGTGTATTTTTGGGGGTCTGAAACGGACTAATCCAATTTACAGTATTCCTTATGGGAACAAATTCGTTCGGGGTAACGGCACCTGAACAGCCTTCTGGAACGAATTATGGCCGAAACTCGGGGTATCATTGTACATTCATAAAATCAAGTATTGGCCCATGGTCAGGCTCCAGGAGTAGAAAGGCTCAAAACTCATCAGAGGTCAAGGATAATGGTAGTATGGGGCTCCAGTCTGGGGCCTGTCACAGTGTAGTGTGTGTATTTAGAATTCCATGGATGAAAATTCTTGGTTCATCATTCATTGTAATGCATACTGTCACTAAGGTGCATCACACCTTGAGGACATAGAAAGCCCAGATATTAACCTGTAAACGGTCCAAGCAGATCTACGTTCACATATGTAGTGCTATAAAAGTAGATCTACGTTTTTTTTACATATTTTCAAATGTAACAAAAAAAAAAGTAGATCAAAGTTTTTTACACATTTTCAAATGTAAAAAAACAAAAAGAAGATCTACTTTTTTTACATACTTTCAAATGTTGAAAAAACGTATATACAGTGGACCCCCGCATAGCGAACTTAATCCGTGCAAGAGGGCTGGCCGTTATGCGAAATGTTCGCTATGCGAATTAATTTTCCCCATAAGAAATAATGGAAATAAAATTAATCCGTGCAAGACACCCAAAAGTATGAAAAAAAATTTTTTTTACCACAAAAAAATGTTAATTTTAGTACACACAAACTGAAAAAGTCATGCACAATTACATGACACTTACTTTTATTGAAGATCTGGTGATGATTGATGGGATGGGAGGAGGGGAGAGAGAGTGTTATGTGTTTAGAAGGGGAATCCCCTTCCATTAGGACTTGAGGTTAGCAAGTCCTTTTCTGGGGTTACTTCCCTTCTTCTTTTAATGCCACTAGGACCAGCTTCAGAGTCACTGGACTTCTTTCGCACAACATATCTGTCCATAGTGGCCTGTACCTCTCCGTTCCTTTATGATTTGTCTAAAGTGGTTCACAACAGTGTCATTGTAACAGTCACCAGCACGGCTTGCAATAGCTGTGTGAGGGTGATTTTCATCAAAAAAGGTTTGCACTTCAGCCATTTTGCACACACATTTCCTTAATCTTTGAAGTAGGCAATTCCTTCAATTTCTCTCTCCCCTCCTTTGAACCAGTTTCCCCAGGTCTGGCCTCTTGCTCTTGAAGTTGATCTATCAGCTCATCAGTGGTTAGTTCTTCATTGTCCTCCTCCACCAACTCTTCCACATCCTCCCCACTAACCTCCAACCCCAAGGACTTCCCAATTCCACAATTGATTCCTCAACTGGTATACTACTCCTCTCAGGGTTAGCCTCAAACCCTTCAAAATCCCTTTTGTCTACACATTCTGGCCACAGTTTCTTCCAAGCAGAGTTCAAGGTTCTCTTAGTCACTCCCTCCCAAGCCTTACCTATAAGGTTTACACAATTGAGGATATTAATAGTGATCCTTCCAAAACTCTTTTAGAGTCAATCGAGTGTCTGTGGTCACTTCAAAGCACTTTTGAAACAGAGCTTTTGTGTACAGTTTCTTGAAGTTGGAAATGACCTGCTGGTCCATGGGCTGCAGGAGAGGAGTGGTATTAGGAGGCAAAAACTTCACCTTAATGAAGCTCATGTCCCCATAAAGTCGCTCTGCCACGTCTGTAGGATGACCAGGGGCATTGTCTAACACCAGGAGGCACTTAAGGTCTAATTTCTTTTCAGTTAGGTAATCTTTCACATTGGGGCAAATGCATGGTGTAACCAGTTATAGAAAAATTCCCTAGTGACCCATGCCTTACTGTTTGCCCTCCACAGCACACACAAATTATCCTTGAGGACATTTTTTGCCTGAACGGTCTGGGAGTTTCAGAGTGATACACTAATAAAGGCTTAACTTTGCAATCACCACTAGCATTGGCACACATCAACAAAGTAAGCCTGTCTTTCATAGGCTTATGTCCTGGGAGTGCCTTTTCCTCCTCTGAGTAATGTAGGTCCTGCTTGGCATTTTCTTCCAGAACAGGCCTGTTTCATCACAATTAAAACACTTGTTCAGGTTCCAGTCCTTCAGTTTCTATGTACTCCTTGAATTCATGCACATATTTTTCAGCCGCTTTGTGGTCCGAACTGGCAGCCTCACCATGCCGTATCACACTATGGATGCACTACGCTTCTTAAATCTCTCAAACAACCTTTGCTGGCCTTAAATTCACTCACATCATCACTAGTTGCAGGCATTTTTTTAAATTAAATCGTCATGCAACTTCCTAGCCTTTTCACATATGATCGCTTGAGAGACGCTATCTCCTGCTAGCTGTTTTTCATTTATCCACACCAATAAGAGTCTCTCAACATCTTCCATCACTTGCGATCTTTGTTTCGAAAACACAGTTAAACCTTTGGCAACAACAGCTTCCTTGATTGCCGTTTTCTTGCCCACAAAGAAGAGATGGTTGATTTTGGTTTCTTGTACAACCTGACCAGGTCGGTGATACGTACTCCACTTTCATACTTATCAATGATCTCTTTCTTCATTTCAATGGTATTCTTACCCTTTGAGGTGTAGGGTTGGCACTAGAAGCTTTCTTGGGGCCCATGGTCACTTATTTTCCAGAAACAGCACCGAAAACACTGTAATAATATCGAAATATTCCGAGTGTATGCTTGAATGTTACCGCGGAGGCTGGCTGGTTAACAATGGCACGGGCGGCACATGTGAGGCTGGCTGAGGGCGCACATTGGACGCGTCTCGGACGAAGGCCGCTGACGGGTTTTTGTCCACTATGCGGGGCAAAATTTTAGCGAACAAAGCGTTCCGCTATGCGGATTGTTCGCTATGCAAGGCGTTCGCTATGCGGGGGTCCACTGTATACGTTTGGGACCGTTTACGGGTTAAGGAAGGTAAAGAAAACAAACGCACAAATAACCCACCATGTTTGGGTTATTTGTGCAATACACAAATAACCCACACATAGGGAGAAGCTAATGATGACATTTCGGTGTGACTTGGACCATTTACAGGTCACCTTCAGTGTCTTGTGTAACTTGTAAATGGTCTAAGTGGGACTGAAACATCATCCTAAGCTTGTCTGTCCTATGTGTGGCTTATTTGTGTATTAAAGGAAATATTGGAGCTTAGATTGCATAAAATATTCTGCAAGCAAAATAAAGTATAAGGACACAAATGCAACTAATGTGACATTTTATTGCATTTGTATCCTTATACTTAACATGTTGTCGGTAATTCTACAATATTAATACATAATAAAGTGAATTTGGCTGATGCAGAAGTAATTGATATGGTGAGACAACACGATGTGGAAAAAGACACCGAAGAAGCCACTGGTGGTGAAATGTTCCCTTTAATAAATGTTAAAAGTCCTGATCTGCATGTAAATGTCTGGGTGACATGCTGTGTCCTTTGTCTAAAGTCAGACAAATAGCTGAGTTGTGCAAGATTATGTTGACATTGCTGAGAGAGGGAAGTTGTTTATCGGGTTAACCGTGCCAGGAGAGAGATTTAGCATACAATTCTATATTCAAAATAACCACAAGGAGAGTTAAATGATAGCTCTAGACTTTCGTTCCCCTGAACGAAAAATACCTGAACTTGCTATTATTTTCTGCAAATGCTGCAAGTTCCTGATGATTGATTGCAACTGAAAAGGCCCAAGGGGTATCATTCAACTCCCCCCGTGGTTC
>NC_069428.1:47984033-48005653 GCF_026875155.1 Cherax quadricarinatus | reverse complement strand
GAGCAGACGGCTAGGCTGTGTGCTCTGCCAGTACAGGCTGTCTACATGAAGACACAGATGAATCACAGGGATGTTAGGAAGTATTTCTTCAGCCACAGAGTAGTCAGTAAGTGGAATAGTTTGGGAAGCGATGTAGTGGAGGCAGGATCCATACATAGCTTTAAGCAGAGGTATGATAAAGCTCACGGCTCAGGGAGAGTGACCTAGTAGCGATCAGTGAAGAGGCGGGGCCAGGAGCTCGGACTCGACCCCCGCAACCTCAACTAGGTGAGTACAACTAGGTGAGTACACACACACACACACAACACACCGAACACGTCTCTGGAAGCACACATCAATCAGATAACTGCTGCAGCATACGGGCGCCTGGCAAACCTGAGAATAGCGTTCTGATACCTTAATAAGGAATCGTTCAAGACACTGTACACTGTGTATGTTAGGCCCATACTGGAGTATGCAGCCCCAGTCTGGAACCCACACCTGGTCAAGCACGTCAAGAAGTTAGAGAAAGTACAAAGGTTTGCAACAAGGCTAGTCCCAGAGCTCAGGGGAATGTCGTACGATGAAATGTTGAGGGAAATTGGACTGACGACACTGGAGGACAGAAGTGTAAGGGGAAGACATGATAACAACATATAAGATACTGCAGGGAATAGACAAGGTGGACAGAGACAGGCTGTTCCAGAGAGGGGACACAGAAACAAGGGGTCACAATTGGAAGCTGAAGACTCAGACGAGTCACAGGGACGTTAGGAAGTATGTCTTCAGTCACTCTCTCTCTCTCTCTCGCTCTCTCTCTTCCCCATTTTCCCTTCTCACTCTCCCCCTCTCCTACCCTTCCCTTCACTCTCTCTCCCCCCTCTCTCACTCTCACTCTCACTCTCTCTTCCCCTTTTTCCTTCTCACTATCCCCCTCTCTCTTTCTACCTTCCCTTCTCTCTCTCTCTCTCCATCTCTTCCCCATTTTTCCCTTCTCACTCTCCCCCTCTCCTTCCCTTCCCTTCTCTCTCTTTCCCCCTCTCACACTCTCTCTCCCCCTTTCCCTTCTCACTCTTCCCCTCTCTCTCTCCTTCTACTTTTCCCTTCTCTCTTCTCTCACAAAAAAAATGGTGGGGACTTGCAGGAACCAAGGATCAGATGAGAATGGTTCTGGTAGGGAGGAGTGGATGGAGGAGCAGTGGAAAAGGATGGAACAAGAGTGGGAGAGAAAATTAGGAGAGCTTTCTGAAAAAAATGGAGAAAGAGCTCTCTGTGAAATTGGAAAAGAGGTTGGAGAAGGAGACAAAGAATTGGGAGGCACAAGTCGAAACTGCAGTAGCCAAGATAAGGGTCCTAGAAGTTGAGATAAATAGGCTGAAGCGAGTTACAGGGGCAGTGACCAGAGAAGACACGGCATATGAGCTGCGAGGCCGAACAGGAAGGAAGGAATTATGAATTATGCTAAGGTCATATCAGCCTGCCAAGGAGGGCCAAGGAGTGAAAGGGAAGAACAGCTGGTTGCAGATGGAGAGGGTGATAGGTCGAATGCTGAGGCACAACCATGCTATCAAGAGCCACTGGAAAAATCAAGGGAGAAACTGACCACATACAGGCAGGATCCAGAGTCACAGAGGGTGAGGCAATGGGAGGAGGAAAGGGCAAAATCAGTGTTTATCCATTGGCTTCAGGAGAGAGAGGAAAGGACACACACTGAAAGGCAGCAGGAAGAAAGAAAGGAGATTGAGAAAATCATCACGGAAATAGGTGAAGAGATGGACGAGATTGTAAATTTTCAGAGAATAGGGAGGTACTCGAAGGGGAGAAACCGACCAATCAAGCTGATTCTCAGGACGGAAACAGTGCGGAACAGGATCCTCCAAGAGAAACCACGATTGAAATACTTGGAAGAGTACAAGAGGGTGTTCCTAGACAGAGACAGAACACAATCAGAATGACAGCAGCTGAGGGAGAGGACAAAAAAGCGAAAGGAGCTAGGAAAAGAGACAAGGATGGAACCAGCAGAGGTCAGTCAGAGCAGAACAGAACAGCAAGGGCAAGCACACACACAACTATTCTCAGAACCATACAACCTATCACAACCATCCCAACACACACATAATCCATACCCCACAGCCTCCACCCAACACCGAGCTATAGAATCCTACAGTATGCTACCAGGTCTCCCACCCTCACAGGCCCCCCAAACCACAGTGCTGGAAAGGAAACTGAAGATATGGTACACAAACGCTGATGGAATAACAAATAAGTGGGAGGAGTGGCATGAAAGAGTCAAAGAGGCATCACCGGACATCATAGCTCTCACAGAAACTAAGCTTACAGGTATGATAACAGATGCCATCTTTCCAATGGGATACCAAATCCTGAGGAAAGACAGAGGGAACAGGGGGGGGTGGAGGAGTGGCATTGCTGATCAAAAATCGCTGGAATTTTGATGAGCTGGAAAGAGGACACAGCGGAGAAGAAAGTGATTACATAGCGGGAACGCTTCACTCTGGAGGTCCCAAGGTGGTAATAGCAGTGATGTATAACCCACCACAGAACAGCAGGAGGCCAAGGCAAGAGTACGACGAGAGCAATAGAGCGATGGTTGACACACTGGCTAGAGTGGCCAGAAGAGCTCATGCATGCAGGGCAAAGCTCCTGATCATGGGTGACTTTAACCACAAGGAGATCGATTGGGAGAACTTGGACCCACATGGGGCCAAGATACATGGAGGGCTAAGATGATGGAGGTGGTACTGGAAAACTTCATGTACCAACACGTAAGGAACACTACAAGAGAGAGAGGAGAGGATGAACCAGCAAGGCTGGACTTAGTATTCACCTTGAGTAGTGCAGATATCGAGGACATTACATATGAAAGACCCCTTGGGGCCAGTGACCATGTGGTTTTAAGCTTCGAATAAACAGTAGAGCTACAAGTGGAGGGAGAAGCAGGAAGGCCAGGACGAATGAAGCCAAACTACAAGAAAGGGGACTACACAGGAATGAGGAACTTCCTGAACGGGGTTCAGTGGGACAGAGAACTGGCAGGGAAACCAGTTAATGAGATGATGGAATATGTAGCAACAAAATGCAAGGAGGCTGAGGAGAGGTTTGTACCCAAGGGTAACAGGAATAATGAAAAAGCCAGGATGAGCCCATGGTTTACCCAAAGGTGCAGGGAGGCAAAAACCAAGTGGAATGGAAGAAATATAGAAGGCAAAGGACCCAGGAGAATAAGGAGAGCAGTCGTAGAGCCAGAAACGAATATGCACAGATAAGAAGGGAGGTCCAAAGACAATATGAAAATGACATAGCAGCGAAAGCCAAATCTGACCCGAAACTGTTGTACAGCCACATCAGGAGGAAAACAACAGTCAAGGACCAGGTAATCAGGCTAAGGAAGGAAGGAGGAGAGACAACAAGAAATGACCATGAAGTATGTGAGGAACTCAACAAGAGATTCAAAGAAGTGTTCACAGAGGAGACAGAAGGGGCTCCAGAAAAACGGAGAGGTGGGGAACACCACCATGTGCTGGACACAGTGCACACAACCGAGGAAGAAGTGAAGAGGCTTCTGAGTGAGCTAGATACCTCAAAGGCAATGGGGCCAGATAACATCTCCCCATGGGTATTGAGAGAGGGAGCAGAGGCGCTATGTGTACCCCTAACAACAATATTCAATACATCTATCGAAACAGGGAGATTGCCTGAGGCATGGAAGACATCAAATGTAGTCCCAATCTTTAAAAAAGGAGACAGACATGAAGCATTAAACTACAGACCAGTGTCACTGACATGTATAGCGTGCAAGGTCATGGAGAGGATTATCAGGAGAAGAGTGGTGGAACACTTAGAAAGGAACGATCTCATCAACAGCAGCCAACATGGTTTCAGGGACGGGAAATCCTGTGTCACAAACCTACTGGAGTTCTATGACATGGTGACAGCAGTAAGACAAGGGAGAGAGGGGTGGGTGGATTGCATATTCTTGGACTGCAAGAAGGCGTTTGACACAGTTCCACACAAGAGATTGGTGCAAAAACTGGAGGACCAAGCAGGGATAACAGGGAAGGCACTACAATGGATCAGGGAATACTTGTCAGGAAGACAGCAGCGAGTCATGGTACGTGGCAAGGTGTCAGAGTGGGCACCTGTGACCAACGGGGTCCCACAGGGGTCAGTCCTAGGACCAGTGCTGTTTCTGGTATTTGTGAACGACATGACAGAAGGAATAGACTCTGAGGTGTCCCTGTTGCAGATGACGTGAAGTTGATGGAAGAATTCACTCGATCAAAGACCAGGCAGAACTACAAAGGGATCTGGACAGGCTGCAGACCTGGTCCAGCAATTGGCTCCTGGAGTTCAATCCCACCAAGTGCAAAGTCATGAAGATTGGGGAAGGGCAAAGAAGACCGCAGACGGAGCACAGTCTAGGGGGCCAGAGACTACAAACCTCACTCAAGGAAAAAGATCTTGGGGTGAGTATAACACCAGGCACATCTCCTGAAGCGCACATCAACCAAATAACTGCTGCAGCATATGGGCGCCTAGCAAACCTCAGAACAGCATTCCGACATCTTAATAAGGAATCATTCAGGACCCTGTACACCGTGTACGTTAGGCGCATATTGGAGTATGCGGCACCAGTTTGGAACCCACACCTAGCCAAGCACGTAAAGAAACTAAAGAAAGTGCAGAGGTTAGCAACAAGACTAGTCCCAGAGCTAAGAGGTATGTCCTACGAGGAGAGGTTAAGGGAAATCAACCTGACGACACTGGAGGACAGGAGAGATAGGGGGGACATGATAACGACATACAAAATACTGAGAGGAATTGACAAGGTGGACAAAGACAGGATGTTCCAGAGATTGGACACAGTAACAAGGGGACACAGTTGGAAGTTGAAGACGCAGATGAATCACAGGGATGTTAGGAAGTATTTCTTCAGCCACAAAGTAGTCAGTAAGTGGAACAGTTTGGGAAGCGATGTAGTGGAGGCAGGATCCATACATAGCTTTAAGCAGAGGTATGATAAAGCTCACGGCTCAGGGAGAGTGACCTAGTAGCGATCAGTGAAGAGGCGGGGCCAGGAACTCGGACTCGACCCCCGCAACCTCAACTAGGTGAGTACAACTAGGTGAGTACACACACACACACACACACACACACACACACAACACACACACACACACCACTAACACTGCCTAGTTTATGCATATATGTATGCTACCTAATTTATGCCCACACGCACACAAACACAGCTACCGGAGGTGTGAGAAACAATGAGTGTAGTCCCGATATTTAAGAAAGGGGACAGACAGGTAGCATTAAACTACAGGTTAGTATCACTGACATGCATAGTACATAAGGTTATGGAGAAGATTATCAGAAGAAAAGTAGTGGAATACATAGAAAAGAATGTTTTAGAGATGGTAAATCCTGTTACAAAAATCCGCTCGAGTTCTGTGACAAGACAACGGAAGTTAGGCGAAACAGAGAAGATGGTGGACTGTATATTTTTGAACTGTAGGAAGGTGATCGATAGAGTACCTCACAAGAGACTGTGACAAAAACTAGAGGAGTAAGCAGGAATAACAGGGAAAGCACTACAGTGGATCAAGGAATACCTAACAGGAAGGAAAGAACAAGTAATTTTCCAGGAAGAGATGTAGAAAATGGCTAAATTGAGAGAGGTTCCACTATGGTTAGTACTGTTTCTTGTGTATGTAAACAAGATGACAATAGAAATCGAGAGAGAGGTGTATCTGTTCAAAGATGATGTGAAACTAGAGGAGATACACATCTGTTGCCTAGTTTATACAAGCACCTGCTGCCGAGTTTATACACACACCTGCTGCCTAATTTATGCAAACACATCTGCTGCCTAGTTTATACAGATACACCTGCTACATAGTTTATACACATACCTGCTGCCTAGTTAATGGACATGCATCTGCTGCCTAGTTTATACAGACACACAGCAGTAGCTGTGTGTCTGTATAAACTTAATACACACACATCAGTTACCTAGTTTATACAGATATACACCTATTGCCTAGTTTATATACTCACAACCAGTGCCGGATTTAGGTGGTGGGGGCCCCGGGGCCAGTTTTGTGGGGGGCCCCTTGCATGAAAAGGTCTAACCTAATGGTTAAAAGACTTTTAAGTTTCCCCTTTGGGAAATCTTTCGCCACTCTCAATTTTCCGTACCATACTTTAAGATGAAGAAATGAAACAATAAATTGGATTTATAGGTGTATTTTAGCACCCTTTCTGTTCATTTGCAAATGTAACTTAAAAGTAATCTACAGACTTATGAGGAATTATCTTCAATCAGATAAAATATTATAAGCCAAGTACATTCCACACTTTTCTGATGGAAAAGTCTCTGATGACTCCATCAAAATCCAACAAGTGCAGGATGTCAGATTCTATGCTCATGACAGTCAGGTTCACAAGCCGCCCTTGCTTCATGTTCATTCATAGCCAGTTCTCACTACCACACCGTTGTTCACATACTGACCATAATCAAGCAGTCATTCATACCGCAGAGCCCTGCACACCCAGGATGATGCACACCCAGGATGATGATGTGCTGTGAATCATCTTTGTGTCATGTAGCTGATGATGCGCTCGCACCAATGATGTAACACTAGCGAACCGATGATTCAACATGACAATTCCATCACAATTTCAAACTTTACAATACATTTTTATTTTTTTGCGTTTCTATTCAATTCCCAGTATAATGTGTGTCATAATATTTCTCAACTAGGTTTGTATACCGTTTACATGTATTTGTAGTAAATGAAGATATTATTATTATTATTATTATCATTTTCCAGGTATATCCGGGTATACTCAGAAAAATATATCTTTTTTTTACAGCTTTCAGGGAATACATAGCTAGTTTATTTGTATTACTGGATGGTTCCTCCGAAGGAGAGTATCAATTATTGAGATGGGTATGGTGTGCATAATAAACATATTAAACTAAACTAACTAATGAACAATACACATGTGCATCACTTAGATTCATTTCAGAAGAAATAGGTACTTACAATTTATTATGCTAATAGTCGTAATAAAAGATGAACGGCAATAAAGTTACCAAGTGTTATACACTATCTTATTCATCAGCTCCTCGGCATTATGTACCATCAGTAGTCTACACTCGCTACTATGCTCACAACTTTGCGTATTCTTCGTCCTCGTTTTGAGCGTTAACGGAAAGATCAATTGACAGATGGAGCAGCGAGAGCGAGACCAAGAACCAAAGTGCAGCGAGGGAAGTAACGTGACCACTCGCCTGGACGTCTTAAATCAACACTACCGCCGTCAGGAGGAGGAATTACACAAACTTTCCGAGCAGACGCAGAAGGTGGGTTTTAATAAGTAACTTCAGCAGGGTTGTGATACTCTACATGCAAACGACACTTATATAATATATATATATTATATATATATATATATATATAATATATATATTATATATATATATATATATATATATTATATATATATATTTTAAAATATATATATATATATATATATATATATATAATATATATATATGGTGTATCAGGCTGCGTCAAGTAACATTCGGACTTCAAGTCCATTTTTTTTTCTTTTTTACATTTTCAAATTTTGTGTGAATTTGGGTTGCAGAAGTTATCAAACCTAGTGGAAGGTAAACTGCTGACCTGATTATTGAGTGGAAGGAAAAACTGCAGAGTTGATTTCTTAGAGGAAGGTAAACTACAGAGGTAATATTATCTTAGTGGAAGGTAAACTACAAAAGTAATATTATCTTAGTGGAAGGCAGGCCCTGAAAAAAGTTATACTATCTTAGGGGAAAGGGTTTAAACTACAGAGGTAATATTATCTTAGTGGAAGGTAAACTACAGAGGTAATATTATCTTAGTGGAAGGTAGGCTGTAGAAGTTATACTCTCTTAGTGGAAGGTAAACTACAGAGGTAATATTATCTTAGTGGAAGGTAAACTACAGAGGAAATTATTATCTTAGTGGAAGGTAGGCTTTTAAAAAGTTATACTCTTTTTAGTGGAAGGTAAACTACAGAGGTAATATTATCTTAGGTGGAAGGTAAACTACAGAGGTAATATTATCTTAGTGGAAGGTAGGCTGTAGAAGTTATACTATCTTAGGGGAAAGGTAAACTACAGAGGTAATATTATCTTAGGGGAAAGGGTAAACTACAGAGGTAATATTATCTTAGGGGAAAAGGTAGGCCTGTAGAAGTTATACTCTCTTAGTGGAAGGAAAAACTACAGAGGTAATATTATCTTAGTGGAAGGTAAACTACAGAGGTAATATTATCTTAGTGGAAGGTAGGTGTAGAAGTTTTACTATCTTAGTGGAAGGTAAACTACAGAGGTAATATTATCTTAGTGGAAGGTAAACTACAGAGGTAATATTATCTTAGTGGAAAACATCTCATTGGTCAAAGAGAGGCATATTAGGCGTATCAAAAGAGGGGAGGGGCAGTTAAGAAATCAACATATTCAATTAAAGAGAGAAATAAAGAAAGGGAAATAAGAAAAGAAAAAAGGGGATTATGAGGCTAGGTCGCAAGGGATTCAAACACTAACCCAAAAGGGTTCTTTCAGGTATACAGAAGTAAGATTAGCGACAAGTTTGGGCCCCACTTAAGAGAAAACTCTGGTCAGATCACTGACAGTAATAAGGATATGTGTGAAGTTCTAAATACCTACTTCCTCTCAGTTTTCACCCAGGAAAAATCTAGCAAATATTCCAGAAATAATAGATTATGTAGAACAGGATGATAAACTATGTACGTTTTGCGGTAATAGCGACATGGTCCTCAGACAAATAGAGAAACTAAAACCTAACAAACCCCCTGATGAACTGTTTGAAAGGGGTTTTGTTAAAGGAATGTAAAGAGGAACTTAGCATACCTTTGGCAAATCTTTTTAACATATCACTACAAACTGGCATAGTGCCTGATAAGTGGAAAAATGGCAAATAAAATTTACCTATTACGAGGCGGGTGACAGGTCCTTGGCTTCGAACTATAGACCAATAAGCCTTACCTCCATAGGGGGAAAATTTAGGGAATCAATTTAATTCCTGAAACAATTCGTAGTCATCTTGAAGGCACAGATTGATTAATGAATCTAAACCCACGGTTTTACAAAGGGGCTTTCCCTGTCTTACGAATTTACTAACTTATTTCACTAAAGTGTTTGAGGAGGTAAATCATGATAATGAATATGTTTTGTGTATATAGACTTCAGTAAGGCTTTCGATAGAGTTCCACACCAGAGGCTATTGAGGAAATTAAGGCACACGGAGTTTGCATAAATGGGGAGAAATCAGAATGGGGACACGTCACAAGCGGTGTTCCTCAGGGGTCAGTGTTGGGGCCCGTTGTTGTTCACAATTTACATAAACGACATAGATGAGGGAATAAATAGCGACATAAATTTGCTGATGACACCAAAAAGGCCGTCCAATTCATTCTAATGAGGACACTACAGCACTCCAGGATGATTTGAATAGACTGATGCAATGGTCGGAGAAATGGCAGATGCAGTTTAATATTGACAAATGCAAAGTTCTAAGTGTTGGACAGTTAATAGCCATGCCACATATAAACTAAATAATGTAGATCTTAATACTACTGATTGCGAAAAGGATTTAGGAGTTCTGGTTAGCAGAAATTTAAAAAAACCAAGACAACAGTGCATTAGTGTTCGCAATAAAGCTACAGAATTCTTGGCTTCATATCTAGATGTAAAAATAATAGAAGTCCCCAGGTTGTTCTTCAACTCTATATACCCTTTGGGTTTTAGGCCTCATTTAAAACTATGCTGCTCAGTTCTGGTCCCCGTATTACAGAATGAATATAAATGCTCTGGAAAACGTACAGAGGAGGATGACAAAGATGATCCCATGTACGGGAATATGATTGAGGTGTATAAATGGAGAACAGGAATAAAAAAAGGGGATGTAAATAGCGTGCTGAAAATTTCCAGCCAAGACAGGACTCGCAGCAATGGAAAAATTCAGATTCAGGAAGGATATAGGAAAGCACTGGTTTGGTAATAGAGTTGTGGATAAATGGAACAAATCCCGAGTACAGTTTTTGAGGCTAAAACGTTGTGTAGTTTTAAAAATAGGTTACATTAATACATGAGTGGGTGTGGGTGGGTGTGATTTGGGGACCTGATAGCTTATTCTGCTGGGTCTGGTGCAGTGCTCCACCCATGAGCGGAGATGATCAGACTGGGTGGGTCATTGGGCTAATCCGGGGGTGGGGGGTCATTGGTCTAATCCGGGGGGGACATGGACTGCCCCGCATGGGTCAGCAGGCCTGTTGCAGTTTTCCTTCTTTCTTATGTTCTTATGTAATATTACCCTTAGTGGAAAGTAAATTACAGAGGTAATATTATCTTAGAGGAAGTTAGGTTTGTAGAAGTTTACTATCTTAGTGGAAATTAGGCTGTAGAAGTTATACTATCTTAGAGGAAGTTAGGCTGTAAAAGTTATACTATCTTAGAGGAAGTTAGGCTGTAGAAGTTATACTATCTTAGAGGAAGTTAGGCTGTAGAAGTTATACTATCTTAGAGGAAGTTAGGCTGTAGAAGTTATACATCTTAGTGGAAGTTAGGCTGTAGAAGTTATACTGTCTTAGTGGAAGGTATGCTGAGAAGTATACTATCTTAGTGAAAGATAGGCTGTAAAAGTTATACTGTCTTAGTGGAAGGTAGGCTGCAGTAGTTGTTATACTTAGGAAAGGTAGAAGTTGAAGGTAGGCTGAAAAGGTAAGATGCAGAGTTTGGTGAGATTAAAACGATAATTTGTATCGATCGACTTCCCTTTTGGGAAAGGAATGTAATTAAGGGGTTGTCATAAAAAAAGTCCCAAAGCTTTTAAATATGCATAAAAGCAGCCTCAGGACAAGCATGTATAGTGAAGCCTCACTGATAGATTTATGTAGTAAACAAAATGAATACTTGCACAGCCTACCTGCGGTGAGGGGAAACTAAATTCGTTGTCTTTTGCTGCATTAATGAAAGAATATTTGGGCTTATGAAGTTATCTTTATTTGGGTGGAACTTAAGCGGTACATACATACATATTTTAGATTTAAGATTGGACGTTACCCTTTCTGTAGCATTAACATTTCATCAGTAAAATTCAGGAAAAAGCACTTGACTTTAGTGTGTGGCATTTCCATGTGAAAAGGAAACTGGATAGTTTACCTGCTGATGCTGTATCTATCATGTGGCAGTAACTAAGACAATATATGTTCATTAAACACCGCTTTTAGTTGGTAGTAATGAAATGACGTATACTTGTGTTTCAGGGATGAATGATCATTTAAACACACTTAAAATGTTTTCTGGAGGACAGCCATGCTGGTCAAGCTCGCATCAACGCCTCGGTGGCTGACTTGGCGCAAAATCTGCGGAATTTTAACAGGACTCGCAGGAGGGACTAGGACGCTTCTCTTCTGACGTGGGCCACAGCAGTGAGGGACACAGCAGCCACAGTGGCGGAAACAGTATCAACCTTAAGTAATGAACTGAAGGAAGGAACCTCAAACATCATTGATATCCTTGCGACAGGGCTTCACAGGCAGAGAACCTTCAACAAACTGTTTTGGAAAAATTTTTCTGTTTGTCTGCAGAGATTAGTAGCCTAAAAAGAGTCGGCAGGTAATATCAACACAGCAGATTCTGTCCTTGACACCCAACGTAGCATCGAATTCGGTATCCAACAGATCATCCTAGAACTTGGAGAAATTGTGGAAAAACAGCGGAAGTAACATAAACTCGACCCCTTTTGGATCAAATTAGCAACATTTCTTTCGCCATTCTGAAGAATCAGACCTCTGCTCTGACCAACATGACTGCGAAGATGGAGCAGGAGATCTCACAAGTGTGGCGGCAGATTGGTATTATGTACCAAACAGAAAGACACAGTCTGTTTGATCTGCTGGATCAGCTGAAGGATACCACTAAGCAGCACATGAACGCTTCCTTGTCTCGCGTGGGGAACATGGACGGTAACCCTCGACAAAATCAGCACAAAGGTCGATGATGTTGAGAATAACCTCAACTACCTTCTGGGTCGCCTCTCTCTGGGAGTGTCAGAGTTCAACCTGATGAAGTATGGTGTAGGGGAAGGCTCATGAGAAATTTAAAAGAGAAATGGCAAAGGAGAATAACAACAATAATGTGCACTTCGCCGGAGAACAGCCATCACCCGGGCAGTCGGTTTTGGGTGAATCGCAAGAGGGCATGCACCTGTGCACACAGAGTTTACCCAGGACACAACTGAGCCCCTCACTGTATTTTAGCTAGCTAATGCTTTATTATATTATCATGCAACTTGACTGTGTTCAGCATCGGGCCTCAAGGCAATAGTTTAACTTATCCAAGCAGTTTCCCCTTTTTTTCTAACAAGCATAGAAGTTTAAAGTAAATTAAGGCATACATTTAGCTTGGCCATCAAGTTCTACTCATTGTTATACTCTGAAACAGTTCATAGGAAATAAAAAAAAGTATGTATTTATCATTACTGGTGTACGCAAGTAACAACAGAGACTAAGAACCTAGTTGGTATTATTTAAATTTTAGTGGTCACTGTGATTTGGAATTTTTTTGTAGTAATGATCACTGTAGAATGTATCACTATTTAGGAACGCCCGGTGGCAATTAGTGTCATTAGAGTGATGGGTAAACTGCTCTAGACGTAATACTGTTGGGGCGCAAACTTTGGTATGTAACTTTTCTAGACGTAGTTTTAGTGTTGTGGTGCCATGTGAAGATAACGACATCGCAGGATTCTTATCATCTTAGATTTAATATCTTTTGTATTTTATACACTGGTTTGATAAGCATCTTCAGAAATTGGAGTAGTTTTATAGTAAATTCTGTATAAGGATTAAATATACTGTACTTTAGTAATAAAAATAAGCAAAAAAATTTTACAGATATATATCTCTTGTACCTAAAGTGTGATGGGGTCCTCCAAGTGGACTCGTAGAGAAAAATGTAATTATGAGTAAGGTCTGTCCATAAAAACTAATATTAAATGACTCACACATGTTCTGTTTCATTTTAAAATAATTTTATGAATTATTGTTATTATGTGAGTAAATTACCTGCATGAGATTTACAGGGTATTATCTGAATTATTACCTGCAAGTAATTTGGGTGAGGTAAGTGGGACTTAAGTCACAGCAGGTCGCTAAAACTGTAACTCTCTCGATGCCCACTTCTTCACCACTTTCACAAAAAGCTAGACTTGACATTAAATTAAGAATTACAATACTAAAATCAGCTACTCTGGTTAATTAAAGTTGTGGACTGTATATGATTAGGCTTGCTGGGTACACAAAATATAATTAGTATTAACACTTACCATTTAATTAGTGGAAGACACTTAATGCTGATGGAACTCATCCTAACATTATCCCAACAGCTAGGATTTTGATGGCCAATGCAAAAATACGTAATTATGGTAAGCTCACTTAGCTGTGTTGTTGGGAAGGATTTATTGAAGTCCTCAAATTTTTTCCCTCCTGTCTGCCGAATTGTAAGGGTTTTTACTATCCAATCTGCAGATGAACATGTCACCAAATTTTTTAAATTCGATTGAGGCTGATATTCCATTGCTTCGGAAGCTGATTACATTGCACAATACAGTCCATATTCAGCATTAAATTCAATGTGGCGTCTCTCTGGCGTCTCTACAGCTGATTTCACCATCATCAAATTTCTGAAAGGGTCAAATCAGCTCATATTTCATTATATACATTATTTATTATTAACTTATATGTTCCATTTTGAAAATTATGCAAAAAAATTCCACAAGAATAACGAGGAGAGGAAGTTATTTAAATGGGAGTTAGAGGTTCGGGAAAATGGAGGGAATATTTTGAGGAATTGTTAAATGTTGATTGAGATAGGAAGCTGTGATTTCGTGTATAGGGCAAGGAGGAACAACATTTGTAGGAGTGAGGAAGAGCCAGTTGTGAGTGTGGGGAAGTTCGTGAGGCAGTTAGGTAAATGAAAGGTGTAAGGGAGCGGATTGATGGGATAAAGATAAAAAAATGTTAAAGAGGTGGGGATATAGTTTTTGGGAGTGGTTGGCGCAATATTTAAAAATGTATGGAAAAGGGTTAAGGTACTAGGGATTGGCAGAGAGCATGCATGTTCCTTTGTTAAAGGCAAAGGGATAAGAGAGGCAAAAAAATTATAGGGGGATAAGTCTGTTGGTATACTGGGGGAAGTGTATGGGAGAGTATTATTGAAAGAATTAAGAGTTAAGACGGAGAAAAGGATAGAGAGAACAAGGAGGTTAGGAAAGGTAGGGGGTGTGGGACAGGTGTTTACAGTGAACATATAAGTGAACAGTTTTTGATAAGGCTTAAGAGGTCTTTGTTTGGATTTATGATTTGGAAAAGGGTATGACAGGGTGGAAAGGGGGGCAATGTGACAGATGTTGCAGGTGTTGGTAGGAGGTGGTTACTGAAAGCAGTGAAGAGTTTTTACGAGGATAGTGAGGCTCAAAATTAGGTATGTAGGAAGAAGGGAAATTATTTCCCGTAAAAGCAGGCCTTAGCATGATGTGTGATTACCCTGGGTGTTTAATATATTATGATGGGGTTGTAAGAGAAGTAATGGGGAGGGTTCTTGGCCAAAAGGGGGTGGAAGTTAAAGATAAAGAATCCCATAAGTGGGAGTTGTCACAGTTGCTCTTTGCTGATGACACTGTGTCTTGGAGATTCTGAAGGAAGTTGCAGAATTGGTGAATGAATTTGGTAGGGTGTGCAAAGAAGAAAATTGAAAGTGAATAAGGAAAGAGTAAGGTTATGAGGATAACAAAAGATTAGGTGATGAAGATTGGATATCAGATTGGAGGAGAAATGGATATGGAGGAGGTGAATTATTCAGAATTTGGGAGTGGATGTGCCAGCGGAAGGGTTATAAGATGGGTGAATTAAGAATTGATGAGGGGAAAGGGTGAAATGGTGACTTAGGGTCTGTGGAGACAAAGAATTTGTCCTTGGGAGGAAAGAGGGGAATGTATGAGAGATATTTTACCAATGCTTATAATTTAGTGGAGCATGGTATGAATGTTGCAGCAGGAGAAGGCTGGGGCAGTGGAGATGTCATGTCTGAGAGCAATGTGTGGTGTGGGGTATAATGCAGAGAATTCGTAGTTGGAAGTAGAGGAAGGTGTAAGATGAAAAAAATTTTATATCTCTTCAAAACGTAAGAGATTTTAAAATTAACCGTCAAATCTTTAACTATTTCCAATATAAAAATAATTCTGTATTCGATTAATGAAATTACTGCGCACGGAAAACGTTTGGAATAAAGATAACCAAAATACTTCTTTCATTACTTTGCAGAGGCAAGGCATGTTCGCGGCTTTCACTGAGACCCCATAAAGGAAACACTTGGACAATGAAATAGGATCCCAGGTTACAACCTATCAGATGTGAAGAGTGAACGGCAAAAGGGGGGGGTTGGCCTGTTTCTTTAGAGTCCTTGTTGCACAGAACTGTCAATGCCTCAAATGACGTGGGGAAGTTTTAGCAGTAAGTTTGAGAACCAAACTGCATTTGGTAGTCTCAAGCTCGGTATGCAAATCCAGCAATTCAGGAACAGCTGTTAAAAATTGACCACGTCTGGAAATCTTCCAGCTCCTGCACCAATTGCTCTGGGGGTTTCAATTAAGGCACCTAAAATGGAGGAATTTGCAAATAATATTGTGAGTATAACACGGAAGGGGAGCTCTGATGAAAAATCACACTCACACGAGTTTTAAATCCTGCACAAAATTCAATTTAACCAGCAAATAATTTTGAGCCTACTAGATTGGAAATACATAGACTATATTCATAACAATGATGATCTGATAAGAAATGTCACACCAAAAACAATTACTCAGATCACAAATAATTGAGGTTTTAGACATGTATGCGAGGAGCCCAGAACGACAAAATTGAGACTAGTCACGAGGAGCATTCACCAAATTCAACTTCAGTAAAAAAAAATAAAGTGGGACCAAGTAAACCAAGTCCTAACCGATATAAGCTGGGAAGATATACTAAGCAACACAGACCCAAACTTATGCCTAGAACAGATTAACTCGGTGGCACTCGATGTATGCACAAGGCTTATTCCTCTAAGAAAAGGAGGAGTAGATGTAAAATAGAAAGAGACAGGCGCTCCTTTACAGGCGACGGAAAAGAATAACAGAGCGGCTAAAAGAGGTCAATATATCTGAAATGCGCAGGGAGACACTGGTCAGAGAAATAGCAAGCATCGAACTTAAGCTAAAAGAATCCTTTAGGAGTCAGGAATCGCGGGAAAGAACTAAAAGCTATAAATGAAATCGAAAGAAACCCAAAGTATTTCTTCTCCTATGCCAAATCAAAATCGAGAACAACGCCCAGTATTGGGCCCCTACTTAAACAAGATGGGTCCTACACAGATGACAGCAAGGAAATGAGTGAGCTACTCAAGTCCCAATATGACTCAGTTTTTAGCAAGCCGCTAACCAGACTGAGAGTCGAAGATCAAAATGAATTTTTTATGAGAGAGCCACAAAATTTGATTAACACAAGCCTATCCGATGTTATCCTGACGCCAAAATGACTTCGAACAGGCGATAAATGACATGCCCATGCACTCTGCCCCAGGGCCAGACTCATGGAACTCTGTGTTCATCAAGAACTGCAAGAAGCCCCTATCACGAGCCTTTTCCATCCTATGGAGAGGGAGCATGGACACGGGGGTCGTCCCTCAGTTACTAAAAACAACAGACATAGCCCCACTCCACAAAGGGGGCAGTAAAGCAACAGCAAAGAACTACAGACCAATTAGCACTAACATCCCATATCATAAAAATCTTTGAAAGGGTCCTAAGAAGCAAGATCACCACCCATCTAGAAACCCATCAGTTACACAACCCAGGGCAACATGGTTTAGAACAGGTCGCTCCTGTCTGTCTCAACTACTGGATCACTACGACAAGGTCCTAAATGCACTAGAAGATAAAAAGAATGCAGATGTAATATATACAGACTTTGCAAAAGCCTTCGACAAGTGTGACCATGGCGTAATAGCGCACAAAATGCGCGCTAAAGGAATAACAGAAAAGTCGGTCGATGGATCTATAATTTCCTCACTAACAGAACACAGAGAGTAGTCGTCAACAGAGTAAAGTCCGAGGCAGCTACGGTGAAAAGCTCTGTTCCACAAGGCACAGTACTAGCTCCCATCTTGTTCCTCATCCTCATATCCGACATAGACAAGGATGTCAGCCACAGCACCGTGTCTTCCTTTGCAGATGACACCCGAATCTGCATGACAGTGTCTTCCATTGCAGACACTGCAAGGCTCCAGGCGGACATCAACCAAATCTTTCAGTGGGCTGCAGAAAACAATATGAAGTTCAACGATGAGAAATTTCAATTACTCAGATATGGTAAACATGAGGAAATTAAATCTTCATCAGAGTACAAAACAAATTCTGGCCACAAAATAGAGCGAAACACCAACGTCAAAGACCTGGGAGTGATTATGTCGGAGGATCTCACCTTCAAGGACCATAACATTGTATCAATCGCATCTGCTAGAAAAATGACAGGATGGATAATGAGAACCTTCAAAACTAGGGAGGCCAAGCCCATGATGACACTCTTCAGGTCACTTGTTCTATCTAGGCTGGAATATTGCTGCACTCTAACAGCACCTTTCAAGGCAGGTGAAATTGCCGACCTAGAAAATGTACAGAGAACTTTCACGGCGCGCATAACGGAGATAAAACACCTCAATTACTGGGAGCGCTTGAGGTTTCTAAACCTGTATTCCCTGGAACGCAGGAGGGAGAGATACATGATTATATACACCTGGAAAATCCTAGAGGGACTAGTACCGAACTTGCACACGAAAATCACTCACTACGAAAGCAAAAGACTTGGCAGACGATGCACCATCCCCCAATGAAAAGCAGGGGTGTCACTAGCACGTTAAGAGACCATACAATAAGTGTCAGGGGCCCGAGACTGTTCAACTGCCTCCCAGCACACATAAGGGGGATTACCAACAGACCCCTGGCAGTCTTCAAGCTGGCACTGGACAAGCACCTAAAGTCAGTTCCTGATCAGCCGGGCTGTGGCTCGTACGTTGGTTTGCGTGCAGCCAGCAGCAACAGCCTGGTTGATCAGGCGCTGATCCACCAGGAGGCCTGGTCACAGACCGGGCCGCGGGGGCATTGACCCCCGAAACTCTCTCCAGGTAAACTCCAGGTAATTTATCATTATAACAACAATAATTACACAAAAATGTCTGATCATATCCGGTCTACTTTCTTTGGAAATATCCATAATCTTTATTCTTATATTCTATTATAGTTCAGCATTTCTCTGTCTGGAAATAACTAGAAGTTTCTCGGTGGCTCATAACTCCATCCTCTGTACCTCAAAGAGAAACTAGGTATTCAGTCCTGGCATTCATGTGCACATGACACCGAATTCTTTTGGGAGAGGCAGACCAAAAACAAAATTTCCCAAATTTTAGGTTAGGTTAAATAACACCCGAAATTAAGAAATTATTTCTAAAACAATTAACATAAATTATACCAACACGGGATGTATTTCAGTTACAAAAAGAAAATGTGGAAATTTGTTTGGACTGCCTCCATGTGAGTTGTCTACCCTAGCAAGCTCTGTTGACACCGAGCCCTGAGGCTGGTACCTCAGCCTCACAAGTGGCTTATAGGACAGATTTCCATAAATGACTGATGTTGCAAGAAATCTCACCTGCATGCACGAATGAAGGACTAACTTACTTGGCGTTGGAGAATGTATCCCAATCTTCAACCTCCCTAAGCTTTAGCCCCTCTGGACTTTCCCTCAAAACCATGTGCAACCAGGAACCTTAATTCCTGCAATATTCAGTTGGTATTAGTGATCTGCCTGCACCTCAGAAATTCCTGTTTCCAAGGGGGAGAATAACCCTTAGTATACCTATACAGGAAGTGACACTAGCTTCTAAGCTTAGCAACGAGGAGATGCCGGTACAGTACATACTGGTCATTGGCCATCCAACTGCACAAAGACCCACAGTTCAACTCACTCGCAAATTCCCCCCAGAAACTGGCCAAAATACTGAGAAAGGGAGGTCTCGTCTTACTGTATGGGCCTGACGGAGGAGGTCATCTACGGTACTTTGAGGTGCCTCCACCAGATTTCCCCAAGGGCCTAGTATGTGTAGACACATGGGACACTGCCCTGACATTCCTGGCAGTGTGCCTCGTTCGGAGTTTCGACAAAGAAAGAGGCACTGTGGTCTCAAAACCCCGTGCCTCGGCATTCAAACTTGGGCTGCCAGTTCTCCCTAGCTAATATATCCTATCCTAGTGTTTGCCTATATTACCAGCTTATTACTACCTACGTTAAGGTCTTAGGTCTATATTATTATTATCTACAGTTGCCTCAATAATCCTAATATTAGTGTACTAACAGTTTAAACTACCTACCTCTTCCTTGAAGGGTAAATCTATCAATTAAAATGTACCTTCCAACCACCTTTGCCAACCCGGGTGTATGTGTGTGTTTTGGGTGGATGTAAGGGCCAGCAGAACTCAGACGGCCTTTCCGTGGAATACTAGGGCCTTCATATGACGTATCTGCTCTGTGGAACATTAGGACCGAATAAGTTTCCACATCCTCCTGCCGGCAAAGGTAGGCAATGAGTCTACATCAAGTCCACCTTCCGCAACCTCTCACAGTGGACCCTGGACACAAGTGCCGTCCGGCCACTCTCATTGAGCAGACTCCGGTCTAACTTCAACCATCCAGTTTTTGCGTGTGTGGACCTCTGGGGGTGTAAACTTGTTGGTTTCAGTGGTCTTAGCACCCTTTCCTTTAACTTTAACATCTTTTGTATGTCTAGCCTTGACTGAGTGGCTCCATACTTTCCCACCCAGTGGCCCACATGCCCTGGTAGCCTTTCCTCCCACTGATACAAGGTTCCCTGAATTTATTGGCAATCTATCTCCCTCTTTATGTGGCTTAGTGTTTGTCACTCCCTACCTGGTTCAGCTTACCTTGCGGTTCATTGTGTATACTAATACTCATTATCACTACTCCTCCAGCTATCATGAGGACAGCTTCTTCCCTCTCTGACGTGGCAGGGAATTCAGGTGGAATCCTGCCATCTATGATGCATCCTACTGCAGATCTGTATAAACCAATTCTTTCCCTAAAAGTCTGTTGTGTAGACAGGAAGTCATCTATCTGGTTGGCTCCCACCAGGATACCTACATTTCTGACTGTGTCAGTGGTAATTCCCTGGTCTGCCAGCTTCACGCCAAGGTCTTTCAATCGCTTTGCTGCTGCAGCAAGACCTCTCGCTGTAATTGCCGTGGGTAACGTCTCTACCACCAAGGCTGTAATGTCTCTGCGATGTCCACCTAATTTAGCTGTGACACCACATCATAAGATTTGGGTGGGATCTGACTTATAGCCCCTCCCAATGTCATACAAACCTTTCTGGTGATCTTCAGCTTTAATTTGATCACCAACTTCTTTGTTATCAAGGATACTCGTGCTCCAGAGTCAAAGAATAATCGGGTTGTTTTGGACCTGTGCCCATTCACAACCTTTGCCACGACTGTAGGTAGGGCAGCACCTCCGTGATTCTCACTCGGATTAGAGACTTCACTCCCACTAATCACATTGGCTACCACTTCAGGCTCGGGCTCACTTTCTGTCTCTACCTGACAGATATCCCTACTAGCCTGGGATTCCTTTAAATTATTGGAACATAGTGCAGTATGGTGCTCACCTCTGCAACAGCCTCGACAGTCACTGAGCTGGGCATCACAATCACTGGCAAAGTGTTCCCCACAACACTTGAAGCAGAGTCTCAACTTCTTTAGTCTCCATTGCCTATTGCTCAGTGTTGTATACTCAGAGCAACTCGTGTTAGTGTGTTCGCCTTCACAGAACACGCATATTCTGGCATGAGTGCCTCTGAGGTTCTGCTTAGAGGTTCTTGCCTTAGACACTTCTTGGCCACAGTACACTCCAACGTTAGTTGTATGAGCTTTAGATTGCTCTCTCTCGGTCTTTGAGTAACTATCTGTGTTTTTATGTGGTGATGGTGGTGACTGTTGTGATAGAAACACAGGCCACATATTTAAACTCACCATGTAATCTGCATCACTAATATATGGATATAAGAGAAGAGAATCACACAACATGTGTTGGCGCCCATGACACACACCAAGTTGTTGTTGTTGTTAAAGGCCCCGAGAGGTGGTGCAGTATTATCCTGCTGCTGCTCCCCACAGGAGCAGTATCACTACAATCTCCCCCTTCTAAAATATCAAGAGACAGTAATCTCCCAAACTGTTAGGTGGGTGACATATGCGTCCCAACCTTCATAGCCCTTGAGCCTCTTCACCAGGTTCAATATTTTCCAGTGGGGTTTGACTAACTGCTGGAGCAGAATCCTCTATTTCCATAGGGGTAGTCTCAAGGGGCTTTCCAGGAGAAAATGAAGCATCTTTCGCATCTATTGGTGTATCTTGAGATTCCACACTAATGGGGATTTC
>NC_069428.1:47957826-47983533 GCF_026875155.1 Cherax quadricarinatus | reverse complement strand
GTCGTGTTCTTGTTGCAAAGGAAGTACCATACTGCACTATGTCCCAATAATTTAAGGGAACCCCAGGCTAGTAGGAATATCTCTCAGGCAGAGATAGAAAGTGAGTCTGAGCCTGAAATGGTAGCCAGTGTGATTAGTGGGAGTGAAGTCTCTAATCCGAGTGAGAATCACGGAGGTGCTGCCCTATCTACAGTCATGGCAAAGGTTGTGAATGGGCACAGGTCCAAAACAACCCTATTATTCTTTTACTCAGGAGCACAAGTATCCTTGATAACAAAGAAGTTGGTGGCTAAATTAAAGTTGAAGGCCACAAGGAAAGTTAGTATGATGTTGGGAGGGGCTATAAGTCAGGCCCCACCCAAATCTTATGATGTGGTGGATGCCACAGTCAAATTAGGTGGACATCGCAGAGACATTACAACCTTGGTGGTAGAGACGTTACCCACAACAGTTACAGTGAGAGGTCTTGCTGCAGCAGCTAAGCGATTGAAAGACCTTGATGTGAAGCTGGCAGACCAGGGAATTACCACTGACACAGTCAGAAATGTAGGTATCCTGGTGGGAGCCAATCAGATAGATGACTTCCTGTCTACACAACGGATGTTTAGGGAAGGAATTGGTTTATACAGATCCCCAGTAGGATACATCATAGGCAGCAGGATTCCACCTGAATTCCCTGCCATGCCAGATATAGAAGAAGCTGTCCCCATGATAGCTGGGGGAGTAGTGATAATGAGTACCAGTATACACGATGAACCACCAGGGAAGCCGAACCAGGTAGGGAGTGACGAACACTCGGCCACCTTGGGAAAACACTTTTACAGGGTATGTAAAGAAGGAGATAGATTGCCATTAAATCCAGGGAACCTCGTATCAGTGGGAGGAAAGGCTACCAGGGCATGTGGGCCACTGGGTGGGAAAGTACGGAGCCACTCAGTCAAGGCTAGACATACGAAAGATGTTAAAGTTAAAGGAAAGGGTACTAAGACCACCGGAACCAACAAGTTTACACCCCCAGAGGTGTCTGCTCGATGAGAGTAGCTGGACGGCACTCTTGTCCAGGGTCCGCTGCGGGGGCTCACGGAAGGTGAACTTGATTTAGACTTAGCGCCTACCTTCGCCGGTGGGAGGATGTTGGAACTTATTCGGTCCGAGAAGTCCCAACGGGGAAAAACACACCGTTCGCGGGCCCTTACACCCACCAAAACACAAACACACTCACCCGGGTTGGCGAAGGTGGTTGGAGGTTACTTCTTAATTGATAGATTTACCCTTCAGGGAAGAAGTAGGTAGTTTATACTGTTAGTACACTAATATTAGGATTATTGAGGCAACTGTAGATAATAATAATGTAGACCTAAGACCTTAACATAGGTAGTAATAGGCCGAATGTAGGCAAACACTAGGTTATGTTAGCTAGGGAGAACTGGCAGCCCAAGTTTGAATATGAGGCGCGGGTCTCGAAGACGCCAGAGCTTCCTTCTAAGACTAGACACCATCTGAACAACACGTGCCATGATCAGCAGGCGGCGCCCCACGTGTCTTCACATATTAGACCTGGGGAAATCTGGTGGGGGGCACCTTGACGTACCTTAGATGTCCTCCTCCATCAGGCACAATACAGTAAGAACAAGACCTCCATTTTTCTTAGGATCCTGGCCAGTGTCTGGGAAAAATTGCGAGTGAGTTGTGCTGTGGCCTTTGTGTAGCCGGCAGTTCATGACCAGTACGTCTCTTGTCAACTTAGAAGCTAGTGTCCGTTTCTGCATAGTTATACTAGGGGATACACACACCCTTGGATGCAGGAACTTCTGAGGTGCAGGCAGGTCAGTAATATCGATTGAATATTTGCAGGAACTAAGGCTCCCGGTTGCACGTGATTTCTGAGGGGAAGTCCAAAGGGGCTAGCTTAGGAGGTTGAAGACCAGAATAGATTCTACATCACCAAGTAAGTTAGTCCTTTAAACGTGCATGCAGGCGAGATTTCTTGCAACATCAGTCATTTATGAAAATCTGTCCTATAAGCCACTTTGTGAGGCTGAGGTACCGACCTCAGAGCTCGGTGTCAACAGAGCTTGCCAGGGTAGGCGACTCACTTGGAGGCAGTCCAGACAAATTTTCACAGCAGTTGTGAAAGTATTCATCAAGAAGGACAGAAGTAGATGGTCTTATTGATAGTGGCAGCTCAGAGTTTCATCAACCTTGACTTAGTTAAATGCCACTCCTTGACTGTATATCACTCAAGTACCGTTTCCATGGCATCAACATCTCTCTCTATTCAGACCTTAGGGTTTTGTAAGGTAAATCTCAGAGTTAATGGAAAGGACTATCAAGATGTACATTTAGCTATTCTGCCACAACTGTGCTCTGATGTTATCCTTGGTCAGGACTTTCAGAAGCTGCATGGTAGTGTTACCTTAACATATGGAGGTGAACTGCCTCCTCTTGTTGTCTGTGGACTTAGCACTTTATGGGTAGACCACCAAAGCTGTTTGCAAATCTTACCGCGATTGCCTTCCTATATCAGCTAAGTCACGCCACTATTCTTATGAGGATTGAATGTTCATTGAGAAAGAAACTCAGAGGCTGCTGAAGGAGGGTATTATAGAACCGAGTAATTCCCCTTGGCATGCACAGGTTGTTGTTGTTAAGGATGATTATAGGAAACGGAGACTGGCTATCGATTACTCTGAGTAAATCAACAAATTTACACTTCTTGATGGGTACCCTCTACCTCGAATTGATGATACAGTGAACAAAATTGCTCAGTACTATGTGTTTAGCACAATTGATCTACAGAGTCCCTATCATCAAGTCCCTATAAGGAATGAAGATAAACCATACACAGCATTTCAGGCTAGTGATGGCCTGCATCAGTTTACCAGAGTCCCTTTTGGAGTCACCAATGGGGTAGCCTGCTTCCAACGAATTATGGATTCACTCATTCAGGAAGAGCAGCTCATGGGAACTTATGCATATTTAGATAATGTTACCATTTGTGGCAAGACCCAGGAGGAACATGATGCAAACCTTGATAAGTTTTTGGAAGCCGCCAAGAAAAATATCAGTTACAATGAGGAAAGGTGCACTTTTTCAACTAAAAGGCTTAGCATCCTTGGCTATGTAGTGGAAGGAGGTTCAATATTCCCAGACCCTGAACGACTACGACCTCTACGGGAACTTCCAATGCCTCAAGACAAAAAGTCACTTCGAAGAGCTCTTGGTCTCTTTGCTTATTACTCACAATGGATCTACAACTATTCAAGTAAAGTCTGCCCATTGAGTGCTACCACATTTCCTGTGACAAAGGAAGCAGAAGCCACTTTCCATACTCTCAAACAGGACATTGAAAACTCAGTAGTTCAAGCCATTGATGAGTCCCTACCATTCGAAGTGGAAACGGATGCATCTGACATTGCCATTGCTGCAGTCTTATCTCAGGCAGGACGACCAGTAGCCTTCTTTTCGAGAACTTTTCAAGGATCAGAGAAGTGTTACGCTGCTGTAGAAAAGGAAGCCCAGGCCATCATAGAAGCAGTTCGCCACTGGAGGCATTATTTAACTGGTAGACATTTTACCATAAGGACTGACCAACGGTCCATGATGTATGTGTTCGACAAGAAGCACAAAAGTAGGATAAAGAATGACAAGATATTATACTGGAGGATGGAACTATCGTGTTATGACTTTGATATTCTGTACCGACCGGGTCAAGAGAACATCTCACCTGATGCATTCTCTAGGTCCCACTGTGGAGCAGCATGTCATGATTTGCAATCACTCTCAGCGCTCCACAAGGCTTTGTGTCACCCAGGAGTTACATGCCTGTACCATTTTGTCAAATCAAAGAACATGCCCTACTCAGTGGAAGATGTGCAACAAGTGATCAGAGCATGCAGAGTATGTGCAGAGTGCAGTATCCTGGAGTTTACCTGGAGAGAGTTCCGGGGGTCAACGCCCTCGCGGCCCGGTCTGTGACCAGGCCTCCTGGTGGATCAGAGCCTGATCAACCAGGCTGTTGCTGCTGGCTGCACGCAAACCAACGTACGAGCCACAGCCCGGCTGATCAGGAACTGACTTTAGGTGCTTGTCCAGTGCCAGCTTGAAGACATTTAGCCCCAGTTGAAATCCCCATTAGTGTGGAATCTCAAGATACACCAATAGATGCGAAAGATGCTTCATTTTCTCCTGGAAAGCCCCTTGAGACTACCCCTATGGAAATAGAGGATTCTGCTCCAGCAGTTAGTCAAACCCCACTGGAAAATATTGAACCTGGTGAAGAGGCTCAAGGGCTATGAAGGTTGGGACGCATATGTCACCCACCTAACAGTTTGGGAGATTACTGTCTCTTGATATTTTAGAAGGGGGAGATTGTAGTGATACTGCTCCTGTGGGGAGCAGCAGCAGGATAATACTGCACCACCTCTCGGGGCCTTTAACAACAACAACAACTTGGTGTGTGGTCATGGGCGCCAACACATGTTGTGTGATTCTCTTCTCTTATATCCATATATTAGTGATGCAGATTACATGGTGAGTTTAAATATGTGGCCTGTGTTTCTATCACAACAGTCACCACCATCACCACATAAAAACACAGATAGTTACTCAAAGACCGAGAGAGAGCAATCTAAAGCTCATACAACTAACGTTGGAGTGTACTGTGGCCAAGAAGTGTCTAAGGCAAGAACCTCTAAGCAGAACCTCAGAGGCACTCATGCCAGAATATGCGTGTTCTGTGAAGGCGAACACACTAACACGAGTTGCTCTGAGTATACAACACTGAGCAATAGGCAATGGAGACTAAAGAAGTTGAGACTCTGCTTCAAGTGTTGTGGGGAACACTTTGCCAGTGATTGTGATGCCCAGCTCAGTGACTGTCGAGGCTGTTGCAGAGGTGAGCACCATACTGCACTATGTTCCAATAATTTAAAGGAATCCCAGGCTAGTAGGGATATCTGTCAGGTAGAGACAGAAAGTGAGCCCGAGCCTGAAGTGGTAGCCAATGTGATTAGTGGGAGTGAAGTCTCTAATCCGAGTGAGAATCACGGAGGTGCTGCCCTCCTACAGTCGTGGCAAAGGTTGTGAATGGGCACAGGTCCAAAACAACCCGATTATTCTTTGACTCTGGAGCACGAGTATCCTTGATAACAAAGAAGTTGGTGATCAAATTAAAGCTGAAGATCACCAGAAAGGTTTGTATGACATTGGGAGGGGCTATAAGTCAGATCCCACCCAAATCTTATGATGTGGTGTCACAGCTAAATTAGGTGGACATCGCAGAGACATTACAGCCTTGGTGGTAGAGACGTTACCCACGGCAATTACAGCGAGAGGTCTTGCTGCAGCAGCAAAGCGATTGAAAGACCTTGGCGTGAAGCTGGCAGACCAGGGAATTACCACTGACACAGTCAGAAATGTAGGTATCCTGGTGGGAGCCAACCAGATAGATGACTTCCTGTCTACACAACAGACTTTTAGGGAAAGAATTGGTTTATACAGATCTGCAGTAGGATGCATCATAGATGGCAGGATTCCACCTGAATTCCCTGCCACGTCAGAGAGGGAAGAAGCTGTCCTCATGATAGCTGGAGGAGTAGTGATAATGAGTATTAGTATACACAATGAACCGCAAGGTAAGCTGAACCAGGTAGGGAGTGACAAACACTAAGCCACATAAAGAGGGAGATAGATTGCCAATAAATTCAGGGAACCTTGTATCAGTGGGAGGAAAGGCTACCAGGGCATGTGGGCCACTGGGTGGGAAAGTATGGAGCCACTCAGTCAAGGCTAGACATACAAAAGATGTTAAAGTTAAAGGAAAGGGTGCTAAGACCACTGAAACCAACAAGTTTACACCCCCAGAGGTCCACACAGCAAAAACTGGATGGTTGAAGTTAGACCGGAGTCTGCTCAATGAGAGTGGCCGGACGGCACTTGTGTCCAGGGTCCACTGTGAGAGGTTGCGGAAGGTGGACTTGATGTAGACTCATTGCCTACCTTTGCCGGCAGGAGGATGTGGAAACTTATTCGGTCCTAATGTTCCACAGAGCAGATACGTCATATGAAGGCCCTAGTATTCCACGGAAAGGCCGTCTGAGTTCTGCTGGCCCTTACATCCACCCAAAACACACACATACACCCGGGTTGGCAAAGGTGGTTGGAAGGTACATTTTAATTGATAGATTTACCCTTCAAGGAAGAGGTAGGTAGTTTAAACTGTTAGTACACTAATATTAGGATTATTGAGGCAACTGTAGATAATAATAATATAGACCTAAGACCTTAACGTAGGTAGTAATAAGCTGGTAATATAGGCAAACACTAGGATAGGATATATTAGCTAGGGAGAACTGGCAGCCCAAGTTTGAATGCCGAGGCACGGGGTTTTGAGACCACAGTGCCTCTTTCTTTGTCGAAACTCCGAACGAGGCACACTGCCAGGAATGTCAGGGCAGTGTCCCATGTGTCTACACATACTAGGCCCTTGGGGAAATCTGGTGGAGGCACCTCAAAGTACCGTAGATGACCTCCTCCGTCAGGCCCATACAGTAAGACGAGACCTCCCTTTCTCAGTATTTTGGCCAGTTTCTGGGGGAATTTGCGAGTGAGTTGAACTGTGGGTCTTTGTGCAGTTGGATGGCCAATGACCAGTATGTACTGTACCGGCATCTCCTCGTTGCTAAGCTTAGAAGCTAGTGTCACTTCCTGTATAGGTATACTAAGGGTTATTCTCCCCTTGGAAACAGGAATTTCTGAGGTGCAGGCAGATCACTAATACCAACTGAATATTGCAGGAATTAAGGTTCCTGGTTGCACATGGTTTTGAGGGAAAGTCCAGAGGGGCTAAAGCTTAGGGAGGTTGAAGATTGGGATACATTCTCCAACGCCAAGTAAGTTAGTCCTTCATTCGTGCATGCAGGTGAGATTTCTTGCAACATCAGTCATTTATGGAAATCTGTCCTATAAGCCACTTGTGAGGCTGAGGTACCAGCCTCAGGGCTCGGTGTCAACAGAGCTTGCTAGGGTAGACAACTCACATGGAGGCAGTCCAAACAAATTTCCACATTTTCTTTTTGTAACTGAAATACATCCCGTGTTGGTATAATTTATGTTAATTGTTTTAGAAATAATTTCTTAATTTCGGGTGTGTTATTAACCTAACCTAAAATTTGGGAAATTTTGTTTTGGTCTGCCTCTCCCAAAAGAATTCGGTGTCATGTGCACATGAATGCCAGGACTGATACCTAGTTTCTCTTTGAGGTACAGAGGATGGAGTTATGAGCCACCGAGAAACTTCTAGTTATTTCCAGACAGAGAAATGCTGAACAAATAATAGAAATAAGAATAAATTATGGATATTTCCAAAGAAAGTAGACCGGATATGATCAGACATTTTTTGTAATTATTGTTGTTATAATGATAAATTACCTGGAGTTTACCTGGAGAGAGTTTCGGGGGTCAATGCCCCCGCGGCCCGGTCTGTGACCAGGCCTCCTGGTGGATCAGCGCCTGATCAACCAGGCTGTTGCTGCTGGCTGCACGCAAACCAACGTACGAGCCACAGCCCGGCTGATCAGGAACTGACTTTAGGTGCTTGTCCAGTGCCAGCTTGAAGACTGCCAGGGGTCTGTTGGTAATCCCCCTTATGTGTGCTGGGAGGCAGTTGAACAGTCTCGGGCCCTGACACTTATTGTATGGTCTCTTAACGTGCTAGTGACACCCCTGCTTTTCATTGGGGGATGGTGCATCGTCTGCCAAGTCTTTTTGCTTTCGTAGTGAGTGATTTTCGTGTGCAAGTTCGGTACTAGTCCCTCTAGGATTTTCCAGGTGTATATAATCATGTATCTCTCCCCTCCTGCGTTCCAGGGAATACAGGTTTAGAAACCTCAAGCGCTCCCAGTAATTGAGGTGTTTTAATCTCCGTTATGCGCCGTGAAAATTCTCTGTACATTTTCTAGGTCGGCAATTTCACCTGCCTTGAAAGGTGCTGTTAGAGTGCAGCAATATTCCAGCCTAGATAGAACAAGTGACCTGAAGAGTGTCATCATGGGCTTGGGCCCCCCTAGTTTGAAGGTTCTCATTATCCATCCTGTCATTTTTCTAGCAGATGCGATTGATACAATGTTATGGTCCTTGAAGGTGAGATCCTCCGACATAATCACTCCCAGGTCTTTGACGTTGGTGTTTCGCTCTATTTGTGGCCAGAATTTGTTTTGTACTCTGATGAAGATTTAATTTCCTCATGTTTACCATATCTGAGTAATTGGAATTTCTCATCGTTGAACTTCATATTGTTTTCTGCAGCCACTGAAAGATTTGGTTGATGTCCGCCTGGAGGCCTTGCAGTGTCTGCAATGGAAGCACTGTCATGCAGATTCGGGTGTCATCTGCAAAGGAAGACACGGTGCTGTGGCTGACATCCTTGTCTTATGTCGGATATGAGGATGAGGAACACAAGATGGGAGCTAGTACTGTGCCTTGTGGAACAGAGCTTTTTCACCGTAGCTGCCTCGGACTTTACTCTGTTGACGATACTCTCTGTGTTCTGTTAGTGAGGAAATTATAGATCCATCGACCGACTTTTCCTGTTATTCCTTTAGCGCGCATTTTGTGCGTTTTTTACGCCATGGTCACACTTGCGAAGGCTTTTGCAAAGTCTGTATATATTACATCTGCATTCTTTTTATCTTCTAGTGCATTTAGGACCTTGTCGTAAATGATCCAGTAGTTGAGACAGACAGGAGCGACCCGTTCTAAACCCATGTTTTCCCTGGGTTGGTAACTGATGGGTTTCTAGATGGGTGGTGATCTTGCTTTTTAGGACCCTTTCAAGATTTTATGTTTTGGGATGTTAGTGCTATTGTCTGTAGTTCTTTGCTTTTTTGCTTTACTGCCCCCTTTGTGGAGTGGGGCTATGTCTGTTGTTTTTAGTAACTGAGGGACGACCCCGTGTCCATGCTCCCTCTCCATAGGATGGAAAGGCTCGTGATGGGGCTTCTTGCAGTTCTTGATGAACACAGAGTTCCATGAGTCTGGCCCTGGGCAGAGTTTCATGGGCATGTATTTATCGCCTGTTCGAAGTCATTTGGCGTCAGGATAACATCGGATAGGCTTGTGTTAATCAAATTTTGTGGCTCTCTCATAAAAAATTCATTTTGATCTTCGACTCTCAGTCTGGTTAGCGGCTTGCTAAAAACTGAGTTCATATTGGGACTTGAGTAGCTCACTCATTTCTTGCTGTCATCTGTGTAGGACCCATCTTGTTTAAGTAGGGGCCCAATACTGGGCGTTGTTCTCGATTTTGATTTGGCATAGGAGAAGAAATACTTTGGGTTTCTTTCGATTTCATTTATAGCTTTTAGTTCTTCCCGCGATTCCTGACTCCTAAAGGATTCTTTTAGCTTAAGTTCGATGCTTGCTATTTCTCTGACCAGTGTCTCCCTGCGCATTTCAGATATATTGACCTCTTTTAGCCGCTCTGTTATTCTTTTCCGTCGCCTGTAAAGGGAGCGCCTGTCTCTTTCTATTTTACATCTACTCCTCCTTTTTCTTAGAGGAATAAGCCTTGTGCATACATCGAGTGCCACCGAGTTAATCTGTTCTAGGCATAAGTTTGGGTCTGTGTTGCTTAGTATATCTTCCCAGCTTATATCGGTTAGGACTTTGGTTTACTTGGTCCCACTTTATGTTTTTGTTACTGAAGTTGAATTTGGTGAATGCTCCCTCGTGACTAGTCTCATTTTGTCGGTCTGGGGCTCCTCGCATACATGTCTGAACCTCAATTATGTTGTGATCTGAGTATATTGTTTTTGATATGGTGACATTTCTTATCAGATCATCATTGTTAGTGAATATGAGGTCTAGTGTATTCTCCAGTCTAGTAGGCTCTATTATTTGCTGGTTTAAATTGAATTTTGTGCAGAGATTTAAAAGCTCGTGTGAGTGTGAGTTTTCATCAGAGCTGCCTCCTGGTGTTATTACTGCAACAATATTATTTGCTATATTCCTCCATTTTAGGTGCCTTAAGTTGAAATCCCCCAGGAGCAAGATGTTGGGTGCAGGAGCTGGAAGATTTTCCAGACAGTGGTCAATTTTTAACAGCTGTTCCTGGAATTGCTGGGATGTTGCATCCGGAGGCTTGTAGACTACCACAATGACTAGGTTTTGGTTCTCGACCTTTACTGCTAAAACTTCCACTACGTCATTTGAGGCATTGAGCAGTTCTGTGCAAACAAGTGACTCTGCAATGTACAGGCCAACCCCCCCCTTTTGCCTGTTCACTCTGTCACATCTGTATAGGTTGTAACCTGGGATCCATATTTCATTGTCCAAGTGATCCTTTATGTGGGTCTCAGTGAAAGCCGCGAACATTGCCTTTGCCTCTGCAAAGTAATGAAAGTAATGTATTTTGGTTATCTTTATTACCAAAACGTTTTCCGTGCGCAGTAGACTTCATTAATCGAATACAGAGATTATTTTTATATTGGAAATAGTTAAAGAAGTGGACAGGTAATTTTAAGATCTCTTACGCTTGAAGAGATGATAAAAAATTTTCAGTCTTAGCACCTCCTCCTAACTTCCAAACTACGAATTCTCTGCATTATACTCACACCACACATTGCTCTCAGACATGACATCTCCACTGCCTCCAGCCTTCTCCTTGCTGCAACATTCATCACCCATGCTTCACACTCATATAAGAGCATTGGTAAAACTATACTCTCATACATTCCCCTCTTTGCCTCCAAGGACAAAGTTCTTTGTCTCCACAGACTCCTAAGTGCACCACTCACCCTTTTCCCCTCATCAATTCTATGATTCACCTCATCTTTCATAAAACCCATCCGCTGGACATCCACTCCAAATATCTGAATACATTCACCCCCTCCATACTCTCCCCCTCCAATTTTGATATCCAATCTTTCATCACCAAATTTTTTTGTTTTCCTCATAACCTTACTCTTTCCTGTATTCACTTTCAATTTTCTTCTTTTGCACACCCTACCAAATTCATTCACCAATCTCTGCAACTTCTCTTCAGAATCTCCAAGAGCACAGTGTCATCAGAAAAGAGCAACTGTGACAACTCCCATTTTATGTTTTGATTCTTTATCTTTTAACTCCACGCCTCTTGCCAAGACCTCGCATTTATTTTCTCTTACAACCCCATCTATAAATATTTTAAACAGGCCACGGTGACATCACACACCCTTTGTCTAAGGCTGTTTTACTGGGAAATAATTTCCCTCTTTCCTACATACTCTAACTTGAGCCTCACTATCCTCGTAAAAAATCTTCACTGCTTTCAGTAACCTACCTCCTACACCTTACACCTGCAACATCTGTACATTGCCCCCTACCCACCCTGTCATACGCCTTTTCCAAATCCATAAATGCCACAAAGACCTCTTTAGCCCTTTTCTAAATACTGTTCACTTATATTTTTTCACTGTAAACACCCGGTCCACACACCCCCTACCTTTTCCCAAAAGCCTCCTTGTTCATCTGCTATCCCATTCTCCGTCTTACTCTTAATTCTTTCAATAATAACTCTCCATACACTTTGCCAGGTATACTCAAAAAGGACTTATCCCCCTATAATTTTTTTTTCACTCTCTTGTATCCCCTTTGCCTTTATACAAAGGAACTATGCAGCTCTCTGCCCAAACCCCAGGTACCTTACCCTTTTTCCATACATTTATTAAATAATTGCGCCAACCACTCCAAAACTATATCCCCACCTGCTTTTAACATTTCTATCTTTATCCCATCAATCCCGGCTGCCTTACCACCTTTCATTTTACCTACTGCCTCACGAACTTCCCCCACACTCACAACTGGCTCTTCCTCACTCCTACAAGATGTTGTTCCTCCTTGCCCTATACACGAAATCACAGCTTCCCTATCTTCATCAACATTTAACAATTCCTCAAAATATTCCCTCCATCTTCCCGATACCTCTAACTCTCCATTTAATAACTTTCCTCTCCTCGTTATTCTTGTGGAATTTTTTTGCATAATTTTCTAAATGTAGAACATATAAGTTAATAATATAATAATTATATAATGAAATATGATGCTGATTTGACCCTTTCGAGAAATTTCGAGTGATGGGTGTAAATCAGCTGTGAGAGGACGCCAGAGAGACGCCACATTGAATTTAATGCGTGAATATTGGACTGTATTGTGCAATGTAATCAGGCATTCTCGAAGGTCAATTGGTATATATCAGCCTCAATCCGTAATTTATAAATTGGTGACATGTTCATGCTGCAGAATTGGGATAGTATGGAAAACCCTTACAATTCGGCAGACAGGACGGAAAAATGGAGGACTTCAATGAATCCTTCCCAACAACACAGCTAAGTGATGCTTACCCATAATGTACAGTAGTTCTTGCATTGGCCATCATAAATCCTAGCTGTTAGGATAATGTTAGGATGAGTTCCATCAGCATTAAGTGTCTTCCACTAATTAAATGGTAAGTGTTAATACTAATTATATTTTGTGTACCCAGCAAGCCTAATCATATACAGTCCACAACTTTAATTAACCAGAGTAGCTGATTTTAGTATTGTAATTCTTAATTTAATGTCAAGTCTAGCTTTTTGTGAAAGTGGTGAAGAAGTGGGCATCGAGAGAGTTACAGTTTAGCGACCTGCTGTGACTTAAGTCCCACTTACCTCACCCAAATTACTTGCAGGTAATAATTCAGATAATACCCTGTAAATCTCATGCAGGTAATTTACTCACATAATAACAATAATTCATAAAATTATTTTAAAATGAAACAGAACATGTGTGAGTCATTTAATATTAGTTTTTATGGACAGACCTTTACTCATAATTACATTCTTCTCTACGAGTCCACTTGGAGGATCCCATCACACTTTAGGTACAAGAGATATATATACTGTATAATTTTTTGCTTATTTTTATTACTAAAGTACAGTATATTTAATCCTTATACAGAATTTACTATAAAACTACTCCAATTTCTGAAGATGCTTATCAAACCAGTGTATAAAATACTAAGATATTAAATCTAGAGATGATAATGAATCCTGCGATGTCGTTATCTTCACATGGCACCACAACACTATTACTACGTCTAGAAAAGTTACATACCAAAGTTTGCGCCCCAACAGTATTACGTCTAGAGCAGTTTACCCATCACTCTAATGACACTAATTGCCACCGGGCGTTCCTAAATAGTGATACATTCTACAGTGATCATTACTACAAAAAAATTCCAAATCACAGTGACCACTATAATTATAATACCAACTAGGTTCTTAGTCTCTGTTGTTACGTTGCAGTACACCAGTAATGATAAATACATACTTTTTTTTATTTCCTATGAACTGTTTCAGAGTATAACAATGAGTAGAACTTGATGGCCAAGCTAAATGTATGCCTTAATTTACTTTAAACTTCTATGCTTGTTAGAAAAAAAATGGACTGCTTGGATAAGTTAAACTATTTGCCTTGAGGCCCGATGCTGAACACAGTCAAGTTGCATGATAATATAATAAAGCATTAGCTAGCTAAAATACAGTGAGGGGCTCAGGGTTGTGTCCTGGGTAAGACTCTGTGTGCACAGGTGCATGTCTCTTGCGATTCACCTCATACCGACTGTCCGGTGATGGCTGTTCTCCGGCGAAGTGCACATTATTGTTGTTATTCTCCTTTGCCAAGTTCTCTCTTAATCTCATGAGCTCTTCCCCTACACCATACTTCATCAGGTTGAACTCTGACACTACCAGAGAGAGGCGACCCAGAAGGTAGTTGAGGTTATTCTCAACATCATCGACCTTTGTGCTGATTTTGTCGACGGTACCGTCCATGTTCCCCACGCGAGACAAGGAAGCGTTCATGTGCTGCTTAGTGGTATCCTTCAGCTGATCCAGCAGATCTACAGACTGTGTCATCTGTTGGTACATAATACCAATCTGCCGCCACACTTGTGAGATCTCCTGCTCCATCTTCGCAGTCATGTTGGTCAGAGCAGAGGTCTGATTCTTCAGAATGGCGAAAGAAATGTTGCTAATTTGATCCGAAAGGGTCGAGTTTATGTTACTTCCGCTGTTTTTCACAATTTCTCCAAGTTCTAGGATGATCTGTTGGATACCGAATTCGATGCTACGTTTGGTGTCAAGGACAGAATCTGCTGTGTTGATCATTACCTGCTCGACTCTTTTTAGGCTACTAATCTCTGCAGACAAATCAGAATAATTTTCCAAAACAGTTTGTTGAAGGTTCTCTGCCTGTGAAGCCCTGTCGTCAAGGATATCAATGATGTTTGAGGTTCCTTCCTTCAGTTCATTACTTAAGGTTGATACTGTTTCCGCCACTGTGGCTGCTGTGTCCCTCACTGCTGTGGTCACGTCAGAAGAGAAGCGTCCTAGTCCCTCCTGCGTAGTCCTGTTAAAATTCCGCAGATTTTGCGCCAAGTCAGCCACCGAGGCGTTGATGCGAGCTTGACCAGCATGGCTGTCCTCCAGCAACATTTTAAGTGTGTTTAAATGATCATTCAGTCCCTGAAACACAAGTATACGTCATTTCATTACTACCAACTAAAAGCGGTGTTTAATGAACATATATTGTCTTAGTTACTGCCACATGATAGATACAGCATCAGCAGGTAAACTATCCAGATTCCATTTCACATGGAATGCCACACACTAAAGTCAAGTGCTTTTTCCTGAATTTTACTGATGAAATGTTAATGCTACAGAAGGGTAACGTCCAATCTTAAATCTAAAATATGTATGTATGTACCGCTTAAGTTCCAGCCAATAAAGATAACTTCATAAGTCCAAATATTCGTCATTAATGCAGCACAAGACAACGAATTTAGATTCCCTCACCGCAGGTAGGCTGTGCAAGTATTCATTTTGTTTACTACATAAATCTATCAGTGAGGCTTCACTATACATGCGTTGTCCTGAGGCTGCTTTTATGCATATTTAAAAGCTTTAGACATTTTTATGACAATCCCTTAATTACATTCCTTTACCAAAGGAAGTCGATCGATACAAATTATCGTTTTAATCTCACCAAACTCTGCATCTTACCTTTGCAGCCTACCTTCAACTTCTACCTTTCACTAAGTATAACAACTACTGCAGCCTACCTTCCACTAAGACAGTATAACTTCTACAGCCTATCTTTCACTAAGATAGTATAACTTCTACAGCATACCTTCCACTAAGACAGTATAACTTCTACAGCCTAACTTCCACTAAGATAGTATAACTTCTACAGCCTAACTTCCTCTAAGATAGTATAACTTCTACAGCCTAACTTCCTCTAAGATAGTATAACTTCTACAGCCTAACTTCCTCTAAGATAGTATAACTTCTACAGCCTAACTTCCTCTAAGATAGTATAACTTCTACAGCCTAATTTCCACTAAGATAGTATAACTTCTACAGCCTAACTTCCTCTAAGATAATATTACCTCTGTAATTTACTTTCCACTAAGATAATATTACATAAGAACATAAGAAAGAAGGAACACTGCAACAGGCCTGCTGACCCATGCGGAGCAGGTCCATGTCCCCCCCGGATTAGACCAATGACCCCCCCACCCCCGGATTAGCCCAATGACCCACCCAGTCTGATCATCTCCGCTCATGGATGGAGCACTGCACCAGACCCAGCAGAATAAGCTAGTCAGGTCCAACTCACACCCACCCACACCCACTCATGTATTAATGTAACCTATTTTTAAAACTACACAACGTTTTAGCCTCAATAACTGTACTCGGGAGTTTGTTCCATTCATCCACAACTCTATTACCAAACCAGTGCTTTCCTATATCCTTCCTGAATCTGAATTTTTCCATTGCTGCGAGTCCTGTCTTGGCTGGAAATTTTCAGCACGCTATTTACATCCCCTTTATTTATTCCTGTTCTCCATTTATACACCTCAATCATATTCTGATACATGGGATCATCTTTGTCATCCTCCTCTGTACGTTTTCCAGAGCATTTATATTCATTCTGTAATACGGTGACCAGAACTGAGCAGCATAGTCTAAATGAGGCCTAACCAAGGATATATAGAGTTGAAGAACAACCTGGGGACTTCTATTATTTATACATCTAGATATGAAGCCAAGAATTCTGTTAGCTTTATTGCGAACACTAATGCACTGTTGTCTTGGTTTTAGATTACTGCTAACCAGAACTCCTAAATCCTTTTCGCAATCAGTAGTATTAAGATCTACATTATTTAGTTTATATGTGGCATGGCTATTTAACTGTCCAACACTTAGAACTTTGCATTTGTCAATATTAAACTGCATCTGCCATTTCTCCGACCATTGCATCAGTCTATTCAAATCATCCTGGAGTGCTGTAGTGTCCTCATTAGAATGAATTGGACGGCCTATTTTGGTGTCATCAGCAAATTTATGTCGCTATTTATTCCCTCATCTATGTCGTTTATGTAAATTGTGAACAACAACGGGCCCAACACTGACCCCTGAGGAACACCGCTTGTGACGTGTCCCCATTCTGATTTCTCCCCATTTATGCAAACTCCGTGTGCCTTAAGTTTCCTCAATAGCCTCTGGTGTGGAACTCTATCGAAAGCCTTACTGAAGTCTATATACACAATATCATATTCATTATCATGATTTACCTCCTCAAACACTTTAGTGAAATAAGTTAGTAAATTCGTAAGACAGGAACGCCCCTTTGTAAAACCGTGTTGAGATTCATTAATCAATCTGTGCCTGTCAAGATGACTACGAATTGTTTCAGGAATTATTGATTCCATAAATTTTCCCACTATGGAGGTAAGGCTTATTGGTCTATAGTTCGAAGCCAAGGACCTGTCACCCGCCTCGTAAATAGGTATTATATTTGCCATTTTTCCACTTATCAGGCACTATGCCAGTTTGTAGTGATATGTTAAAAAGATTAGCCAAAGGTATGCTAAGTTCCTCTTTACATTCCTTTAACACCCTTGCAAACAGTTCATCAGGGGATTTGTTAGGTTTTAGTTTCTCTATTTGTCTGAGGACCATGTCGCTAGTTACCGCAATCGTACATAGTTTATCATCCTGTTCTACATAATCTATTATTTCTGGAATATCGCTAGTATTTTCCTGGGTGAAAACTGAGAGGAAGTAGGTATTTAGAACTTCACACATATCCTTATTACTGTCAGTGATCTGACCAGAGTTACTCTTAAGTGGGCCAATCTTGTCGCTAATCTTACTTCTGTATACCTGAAAGAACCCTTTTGGGTTAGTGTTTGAATCCCTTGCGACCTTAGCCTCATAATCCCTTTTTGCTTTTCTTATTCCTTTCTTTATTTCTCTCTTTAATTGAATATGTTGATTACTTAACTGCCCATCCCCTCTTTTGATACGCCTATATATGCCTCTCTTTTGACCAATGAGATGTTTCCACTAAGATAATATTACCTCTGTAGTTTACCTTCCACTAAGATAATATTACCTCTGTAGTTTACCTTCCACTAAGATAGTATAACTTCTACAGCCTACCTTCCACTAAGATAATATTACCTCTGTAGTTTACCTTCCACTAAGATAATATTACCTCTGTAGTTTACCTTCCACTAAGAGAGTATAACTTCTACAGCCTACCTTCCACTAAGATAATATTACCTCTGTAGTTTACCTTCCACTAAGATAATATTACCTCTGTAGTTTACCTTCCACTAAGATAGTATAACTTCTACAGCCTACCTTCCACTAAGATAATATTACCTCTGTAGTTTACCTTCCACTAAGATAATATTACCTCTGTAGTTTACCTTCCACTAAGAGAGTATAACTTCTACAGCCTACCTTCCACTAAGATAATATTACCTCTGTAGTTTACCTTCCACTAAGATAATATTACCTCTGTAGTTTTACTTCCACTAAGAGAGTATAACTTCTACAGCCTACTTCACTAAGATAATATTACCTCTGTAGTTTACCTTCCACTAAGATAATATTACCTCTGTAGTTTACCTTCCACTAAGATAGTATAACTTTTACAGCCTGCCTTCCACTAAGATAATATTACTTCTGTAGTTTACCTTCCACTAAGATAATATTACCTCTGTAGTTTACCTTCCTCTAAGATAATCAACTCTGCAGTTTACCTTCCACTCAGATAATCAGGTCAGCAGTTTACCTTCCACTAGGTTAGATAACTTCTGCAACCAACTTCACACTAAAATTTGAAAATGTAAAAAAGAAAAAAAATGGACTTGAAGTCCGAATGTTACTTGACGCAGCCTGATACACCATATATATATTATATATATATATATATATATATATATATATATATTATATATATATATATATATATATATTTTATATATATATATATATATATAAATAATATATTATATATATATATATTATTATATATATATATATATATATATTAAAGTGTCGTTTGCATGTAGAGTATCACAAACCGCTGCTGAGTTACTTATTAAAACCCACCTTCTGCGTCTGCTCGGAAAGTTTGTGTAATTCCTCCTCCTGACGGCGGTAGTGTTGATTTAAGACGTCCAGGCGAGTGGTCACGTTACTTCCCTCGCTGCACTTTGGTTCTTGGTCTCGCTCTCGCTGCTCCATCTGTCAATTGATCTTTCCGTTAACGCTCAAAACGAGGACGAAGAATACGCAAAGTTGTGAGCATAGTAGCGAGTGTAGACTACTGATGGTACATAATGCCGAGGAGCTGATGAATAAGATAGTGTATAACACTTGGTAACTTTATTGCCGTTCATCTTTTATTACGACTATTAGCATAATAAATTGTAAGTACCTATTTCTTCTGAAATGAATCTAAGTGATGCACATGTGTATTGTTCATTAGTTAGTTTAGTTTAATATGTTTATTATGCACACCATACCCATCTCAATAATTGATACTCTCCTTCGGAGGAACCATCCAGTAATACAAGATAAACTAGCTACTGTATTCCCTGAAAGCTGTAAAAAAACAGATATATTTACTGAGTATACCCGGATATACCTGGAAAATGATAATAATAATAATAATAATATCTTCATTTACTACAAATACATGTAAACGGTATACAAACCTAGTTGAGAAATATTATGACACACATTATACTGGGAATTGAATAGATCGCAAAAAATAGAAAATGTATGTAAGAGTTTGAATTGTGATGGAATTGTCATGTTGAATCATCGGTTCGCTAGTGTTACATCATTGGTGCGAGCGCATCATCAGCTACATGACACAAAGATGATTCACAGCACATCATCATCCTGGGTGTGCATCATCCTGGGTGTGCAGGGCTCTGCGGTATGAATGACTGCTTGATTATGGTCAGTATGTGAACAACGGTGTGGTAGTGAGAACTGGCTATGAATGAACATGAAGCAAGGGCGGCTTGTGAACCTGACTGTCATGAGCATAGAATCTGACATCCTGCACTTGTTGGATTTTGATGGAGTCATCAGAGACTTTTCCATCAGAAAAGTGTGGAATGTACTTGGCTTATAATATTTTATCTGATTGAAGATAATTCCTCATAAGTCTGTAGATTACTTTTAAGTTACATTTGCAAATGAACAGAAAGGGTGCTAAAATACACTATAAATCCAATTTATTGTTTCATTTCTTCATCTTAAGAGTATGGTACGGATATTGAGAGTGGCGAAAGATTTCCAAGGAGAAACTTAAAAGTCTTCTAACCATTAGAGTTAGACCTTTTTCATGCAAGGGGCCCCCCACAAAACTGGCCCCGGGGCCCCCACCACCTAAATCCGGCACTGGTTGTGAGTATATAAACTAGGCAATAGGTGTATATCTGTATAAACTAGGTAACTGATGTGTGTGTATTAAGTTTATACAGACACACAGCTACTGCTGTGTGTCTGTATAAACTAGGCAGCAGATGCATGTCCATTAACTAGGCAGCAGGTATGTGTATAAACTATGTAGCAGGTGTATCTGTATAAACTAGGCAGCAGATGTGTTTGCATAAATTAGGCAGCAGGTGTGTGTATAAACTCGGCAGCAGGTGCTTGTATAAACTAGGCAACAGATGTGTATCTCCTCTAGTTTCACATCATCTTTGAACAGATACACCTCTCTCTCGATTTCTATTGTCATCTTGTTTACATACACAAGAAACAGTACTAACCATAGTGGAACCTCTCTCAATTTAGCCATTTTCTACATCTCTTCCTGGAAAATTACTTGTTCTTTCCTTCCTGTTAGGTATTCCTTGATCCACTGTAGTGCTTTCCCTGTATTCCTGCGTTACTCCTCTAGTTTTTGTCACAGTCTCTTGTGAGGTACTCTATCGATCACCTTCCTACAGTTCAAAAATATACAGTCCACCATCTTCTCTGTTTCGCCTAACTTCCGTTGTCTTGTCACAGAACTCGAGCGGATTTTTGTAACAGGATTTACCATCTCTAAAACATTCTTTCTATGTATTCCACTACTTTTCTTCTGATATCTTCTCCATAACCTTATGTACTATGCATGTCAGTGATACTAACCTGTAGTTTAATGCTACTGTCTGTCCCCTTTCTTAAATATCGGGACTACACTCATTGTTTCTCACACCTCCGGTAGCTGTGTTTGTGTGCGTGTGGGCATAAATTAGGTAGCATACATATATGCATAAACTAGGCAGTGTTAGTGGTGTGTGTGTGTGTGTGTGTGGTGTGTGTGTGTGTGTGTGTTACTCACTAGTTGTACTCACCTAGTTGAGGTTGCGGGGGTCGAGTCGAGTTCCTGGCCCCGCCTCTTCACTGATCGCTACTAGGTCACTCTCCCTGAGCCGTGAGCTTTATCATACCTCTGCTTAAAGCTATGTATGGATCTGCTCCACTACATCGCTTCCCAAACTGTTCCACTTACTGACTACTTTTGTGGCTGAAGAAATACTTCCTAACATCCCTGTGATTCATCTGCGTCTTCAACTTCCAACTGTGTCCCCTTGTTACTGTGTCCAATCTCTGGAACATCCTGTCTTTGTCCACCTTGTCAATTCCTCTCAGTATTTTGTATGTCGTTATCATGTCCCCCCTATCTCTCCTGTCCTCCAGTGTCGTCAGGTTGATTTCCCTTAACCTCTCCTCGTAGGACATACCTCTTAGCTCTGGGACTAGTCTTGTTGCTAACCTCTGCACTTTCTTTGTTTCTTTACGTGCTTGGCTAGGTGTGGGTTCCAAACTGGTGCCGCATACTCCAATTATGCGCCTAACGTACACGGTGTACAGGGTCCTGAATGATTCCTTATTAAGATGTCGGATGCTGTTCTGAGGTTTGCTAGGCGCCATATGCTGCAGCAGTTATTGGTTGATGTGCGCTTCAGGAGATGTGCCTGGTGTTTTATACTCACCCAAGATCTTTTTCCTTGAGTGAGGTTTGTAGTCTCTGGCCCCTAGACTGTGCTCCGTCTGCGGTCTTCTTTTGCCCTTCCCAATCTTCATGACTTTGCACTTGGTGGGATTGAACTCCAGGAGCCAATTGCTGGACCAGGTCTGCAGCCTGTCCAGATCCCTTTGTAGTTCTGCCTGGTCTTTGATCGAGTGAATTCTTCTCATCAACTTCACGTCATCTGCAAACAGGGACACCTCAGAGTCTATTCCTTCTGTCATGTCGTTCACAAATACCAGAAACAGCACTGGTCCTAGGACTGACCCCTGTGGGACCCCGTTGGTCACAGGTGCCCACTCTGACACCTTGCCACGTACCATGACTCGCTGCTGTCTTCCTGACAAGTATTCCCTGATCCATTGTAGTGCCTTCCCTGTTATCCCTGCTTGGTCCTCCAGTTTTTGCACCAATCTCTTGTGTGGAACTGTGTCAAACGCCTTCTTGCAGTCCAAGAATATGCAATCCACCCACCCTCTCTCCCTTGTCTTACTGCTGTCACCATGTCATAGAACTCAGTAGGTTTGTGACACAGGATTTCCCGTCCCTGAACCATGTTGGCTGCTGTTGATGAGATCGTTCCTTTCTAAGTGTTCCACCACTCTTCTCCTGATAATCCTCTCCATGACCTTGCACGCTATACATGTCAGTGACACTGGTCTGTAGTTTAATGCTTCATTGTCTGTCTCTTTTTTAAAGATTGGGACTACATTTGATGTCTTCCATGCCTCAGGCAATCTCCTGTTTCGATAGATGTATTGAATATTGTTGTTAGGGGTACACATAGCGCCTCTGCTCCCTCTCTCAATACCCATGGGGAGATGTTATCTGGCCCCATTGCCTTTGAGGTATCTAGCTCACTCAGAAGCCTCTTCACTTCTTCCTCGGTTGTGTGCACTGTGTCCAGCACTGGTGGTGGTTCCCCACCTCTCCGTTTTTCTGGAGCCCCTTCTGTCTCCTCTGTGAACACTTCTTTGAATCTCTTGTTGAGTTCCTCACATACTTCATGGTCATTTCTTGTTGTCTCTCCTCCTTCCTTCCTTAGCCTGATTACCTGGTCCTTTGACTGTTGTTTTCCTCCTGATGTGGCTGTACAACAGTTTCGGGTCAGATTTGGCTTTCGCTGCTATGTCATTTTCATATTGTCTTTGGACCTCCCTTCTTATCTGTGCATATTCGTTTCTGGCTCTACGACTGCTCTCCTTATTCTCCTGGGTCCTTTGCCTTCTATATTTCTTCCATTCCACTTGGTTTTTGCCTCCCTGCACCTTTGGGTAAACCATGGGCTCATCCTGGCTTTTTCATTATTCCTGTTACCCTTGGGTACAAACCTCTCCTCAGCCTCCTTGCATTTTGTTGCTACATATTCCATCATCTCATTAACTGGTTTCCTGCCAGTTCTCTGTCCCACTGAACCCCGTTCAGGAAGTTCCTCATTCCTGTGTAGTCCCCTTTCTTGTAGTTTGGCTTCATTCGTCCTGGCCTTCCTGCTTCTCCTCCACTTGTAGCTCTACTGTTTATTCGAAGCTTAAAAACCACATGGTCACTGGCCCCAAGGGGTCTTTCATATGTAATGTCCTCGATATCTGCACTACTCAAGGTGAATACTAAGTCCAGCCTTGCTGGTTCATCCTCTCCTCTCTCTCTTGTAGTGTTCCTTACGTGTTGGTACATGAAGTTTTCCAGTACCACCTCCATCATCTTAGCCCTCCATGTATCTTGGCCCCCATGCGGGTCCAAGTTCTCCCAATCGATCTCCTTGTGGTTAAAGTCACCCATGATCAGGAGTTTGCCTGCATGCATGAGCTCTCTGGCCACTTCTAGCCAGTGTGTCAACCATCGCTCTATTGCTCTCGTCGTACTCTTGCCTTGGCCTCCTGCTGTTCTGTGGTGGGTTATACATCACTGCTATTACCACCTTGGGACTCCAGAGTGAAGCGTTCCCGCTATGTAATCACTTTCTTCTCCGCTGTGTCCTCTTTCCAGCTCATCAAAATTCCAGCGATTTTTGATCAGCAATGCCACTCCTCCACCCCCCCCTGTTCCCTCTGTCTTTCCTCAGGATTTGGTATCCCATTGGAAAGATGGCATCTGTTATCATACCTGTAAGCTTAGTTTCTGTGAGAGCTATGATGTCCGGTGATGCCTCTTTGACTCTTTCATGCCACTCCTCCCACTTATTTGTTATTCCATCAGCGTTTGTGTACCATATCTTCAGTTTCCTTTCCAGCACTGTGGTTTGGGGGGGCCTGTGAGGGTGGGAGACCTGGTAGCATACTGTAGGATTCTATAGCTCGGTGTTGGGTGGAGGCTGTGGGTATGGATTATAGTGTGTGTTGGGATGGTGTGATAGGTTGTATGGTTCTGAGAATAGTTGTGTGTGTGCTTGCCCTTGTGTTCTGTTCTGCCTGACTGACCTCTGCTGGTTCCATCCTTGTCTCTTTTCCTAGCTCCTTTCGCTTTTTTGTCCTCTCCTCAGTGCTGTCATTCTGATTGTGTTCTGTCTCTGTCTAGGAACACCCTCTTGTACTCTTCCAAGTATTTCAATCGTGGTTTCTCTTGGAGGATCCTGTTCCGCACTGTTTCCGTCCTGAGAATCAGCTTGATTGGTCGGTTTCTCCCCTTCGAGTACCTCCCTATTCTCTGAAAATTTACAATCTCGTCCATCTCTTCACCTATTTCCGTGATGATTTTCTCAATCTCCTTTCTTTCTTCCTGCTGCCTTTCAGTGTGTGTCCTTTCCTCTCTCTCTGAAGCCAATGGATAAACACTGATTTTGCCCTTTCCTCCCCCCATTGCCTCACCCTCTGTGACTCTGGATCCTGCCTGTATTGTGGGTCAGTTTCTCCCTTGATTTTTCCAGTGGCTCTTGATAGCATGGTTGTGCCTCAGCATTCGACCTATCACCCTCTCCATCTGCAACCAGCTGTTCTTCCCTTTCACTCCTTGGCCCTCCTTGGCAGGCTGATATGACCTTAGCATAATTCATAATTCCTTCCTTCCTGTTCGGCCTCGCAGCTTCATATGCCGTGTCTTCTCTGGTCACTGCCCCTGTAACTCGCTTCAGCCTATTTATCTCAACTTCTAGGACCTTATCTTGGCTACTGCAGTTTCGACTTGTGCCTCCCAATTCTTTGTCTCCTTCTCCAACCTCTTTTCCAATTTCACAGAGAGCTCTTTCTCCATTTTTTCAGAAAGCTCTCCTAATTTTCTCTCCCACTCTTGTTCCATCCTTTTCCACTGCTCCTCCATCCACTCCTCCCTACCAGAACCATTCTCATCTGATCCTTGGTTCCTGCAAGTCCCCACCATTTTTTTTGTGAGAGAAGAGAGAAGGGAAAAGTAGAAGGAGAGAGAGAGGGAAGAGTGAGAAGGGAAAGGGGGAGAGGAGGTGTGAGAGGGGGAAAGAGAGAGAAGGGAAGGGAAGGAGAGGGGGAGAGTGAGAAGGGAAAAATGGGGAAGAGATGGAGAGGAGAGAGAGAGAAGGGAAGGTAGAAAGAGAGAGGGGATAGTGAGAAGGAAAAAGGGGAAGAGAGAGTGAGAGTGAGAGTGAGAGAGGGGGGAGAGAGAGTGAAGGGAAGGTAGAGAGGGGGAGAGTGAGAAGGGAAAATGGGGAAGAGAGAGAGCGAGAGAGAGAGAGAGAGTGACTGAAGACATACTTCCTAACGTCCCTGTGACTCGTCTGAGTCTTCAGCTTCCAATTGTGACCCCTTGTTTCTGTGTCCCCTCTCTGGAACAGCCTGTCTCTGTCCACCTTGTCTATTCCCTGCAGTATCTTATATGTTGTTATCATGTCTTCCCCTTACACTTCTGTCCTCCAGTGTCGTCAGTCCAATTTCCCTCAACATTTCATCGTACGACATTCCCCTGAGCTCTGGGACTAGCCTTGTTGCAAACCTTTGTACTTTCTCTAACTTCTTGACGTGCTTGACCAGGTGTGGGTTCCAGACTGGGGCTGCATACTCCAGTATGGGCCTAACATACACAGTGTACAGTGTCTTGAACGATTCCTTATTAAGGTATCAGAACGCTATTCTCAGGTTTGCCAGGCGCCCGTATGCTGCAGCAGTTATCTGATTGATGTGTGCTTCCAGAGACGTGTTCGGTTTTGTTGTGTGTGTGTGTGTGTACTCACCTAGTTGTACTCACCTAGTTGAGGTTGCGGGGGCGAGTCCCAGCTCCTGGCCCCGCCTCTTCACTGATCGCTACTAGGGTCACTCTCCTGAGCGTGAGCTTTATCATACCTCTGCTTAAAGCTATGTATGGATCCTGCCTCACTACATCGCTCCTTCCAAC
>NC_069428.1:47923195-47957326 GCF_026875155.1 Cherax quadricarinatus | reverse complement strand
AAAAGTTTACAGGAAGGGAGTTTGCATTTTCCTGTTGTCATATGGGCACGGCATTTTCTAGGGGGGTCATACTTGCACGTCCCGTCTTTTTTTCCCAGATTTCCCATGCCTGCAGATACCCAAGTGCATAGTATGTGCACAGGCTTGGTTTCCGTTTGCCTTGGGTTTCTGTGACTGTTTTTTCCCTGTTGGTGCATGTTTCCCGTCTTATTCCTATCCTCCCTAGCACCAACAATTAAGCTCCCACCAGTTGTTTTTGGTAATATATCCTCACTGTTGCTAGTGGGGTCCTCTTGTTTGTATTTCCTGTGGTATTTCTAGTTTGCAATATTAGTTTTATCTTATCTTTGACTACACTTTTTTTCCCACTACGGCTCCTGTCCCCTATGAGGTCATTTTATGTATTCCTTCCTGCGTAAAATTCCCGACTACCTGAACAAAATCTCCAGCTTCACCATTACTGTCTCCCAGGACAGCACCTCCTGCTTCACCATTATGTCTCCTGGGACATAACCTCCAGCTTCACCTTTACTGTCTCCCAGGACAGCACCCCCAGCTTCCCCATTACTGTCCCCCCAGGACAGCACCTCCAGCTTCACCATTACTGTCCCCCAAAGACAGCACTATCAGCCCCACTTTACTGACTACCAGGAAAATCACCTCCAGCCTTACAGTTTCTGACTACATGGCCAGAATCAAGGGCAGTACCTTTCAGCCCAGACTTTTTATGTTCCCATCTGTTGTAGAAAGCTTCCAGGTTTTCTACGAAAGCAGTTTTGATGTTAACCTTTTTTAATACCCTTGTGATTTAGTCCACAGATTTATCTCATTTGGGCATACCCAAAAACACTTCCCTGTTTTAAATATGCTTGTAGCTAGCTCTTGATATCTGCACAAGGGCGTGACACCAATTTCCACAAAAATGACAATTTATCCATGTGGAAGCCCGTTTGTTCGATTGACTGCAGACTACACAGGGCTTCATAATGATTTGAAAAGGTTGATTTACTTTTAATTCTACAAGCAACCCCTTGAAAACTCTATTAATAACCTCCTTAAAAAAGCTTAGTATTTGTATTTCTATTTCTAACTGTACTTGTATATTGGACAGCTTACCGTGTTTCGTTCCTGATTTATATTTATTGTTTGTGTTTGATAAGGCGCCCAAAACCCCATCCGTTTACAGTCTGCTTTATTGTCCAAAAGAATCCGTTTTAAACCAGTCAAGGGTTCGGACCATCAAGGGTTCGGACCAGTCTGATCTGATCAGTGGGTCATTTATTTAAAACATACTGGTCGGTGATTTGGGCTAACACATGAAGGATTACTTGAAATTATCTACCCGAGTAAAAATTGAAATTTTTTTGATACAAAAGTATAACTTGCATGTTGAAGAACCGGTGATTGCTGGCAGCTCCTACAATGACGAAAGGTCGAGCCTCAACCCTTGTTTATCAATCGCTTGCGGGCTTGGAATTTTTTTGGAAATTTGTTGTTATGTGTTTTAAATTGAGTCTATTATCAAGATGGATTCCTAAGAATTTTCCCTCTGTGAGTTTTGCGATAGGTGATCCGTTTATCATTATGTTAAGAGGGATGTCCCGTAGCTCTGTTACCAAAATGGAATGAAGTAGGTTTTGTCAATTTTAGAGTAAGTTTGTTAGTACTCATCCAGGTATATATTTTCTGTAATTCGGTATTTACAGTACTGGGTAGCATGATTGGGCTCGGTGAGAGAAGACATATGTAGTTCATTGCAAATAGTTGGGTTGAGTAGTTGCGATGCATTTGGTAGGGCTTTTATGTAAACGAGAAAGAAAAAGGGGGCCAAGGACACTTCCCTGTGGGACACCAACTGTAATTGGCTGTGCAGAAGAGTTTGCCCCGTTTGTGTACACATATTGGTTTTCTTTTGCGGGGTAAGACTTTAAGTAGTTATTGTTGTCATAGCGGAATGTGACTGAATTTATTATTATTCCTACGTTAATTTCGTTTGGTTTACAATATCAATGTTTGGGATTTTTCTTATGCTATAATATTCATCCTTCTGGCTGTTGTGCCTGTGGGCACTTCCGGCACCTTCTCCTCTTCCCTCTCTCACTCCAGTGAACGCAGTCCCCTGGAACATATTCGCTTGGAAACCCTCCTCTTTTCTGCGATTTTGAAGCTCCTGATGATGTGGAAGATGAAGACACTTAAGCAGCTTTATGGGAATTCATTTATTCAGGAAACTTTTTCGCCCACAGTGGCTTCATCATTCCAATACAAAGAAAGAAGGCGTAAGGAGAGGAGGAAATGAGGTAATCTTCCCTCAACCTGAGTCGATGTGTTCAGTCTATCAATCTTTACAATTGATGGACTGAACACATCGACTCCAGGTTGAGGGACTGATTACCTCATTCTCCTCCTCTCCTTACGCCTTTCCTCTTGGTATGGACTGATGAGCCACTGTGGGGCGAAACTTCCTGAATAAAGATTCCCATATGCTGCAAAGTGTCTCAATCTTCAACTTGTCGTTTTTCAAACATCATCACTCTGATGATGTGTTCGTTGCAACACGAAAGGCCTAGAGCTATCATTCTACTCCCCCCGTGATTGTTTTTGCATCTTGTATCGCTTGGTTTGCGATATTTTGCTTAATATGCTGCTATGTGTGATGATCTATGTAACTGTATCTGTGTATACCTGAATAAACTTACTTATCGGGGAGACTATAAAAGGGAAAACCAGAGAGGTCAGAGAGGGGGAAGGGAGTATGAATCTGGAGAGATGCGCCGACGGGGACAGAAGAGTCCTGCGGTGGAACAGGGAAAGAAGGAGGCTGGAAGGTGACTTGGGAGAAGTCCAGGGAGGAACAGGAGAAGAGGGAACCACACAAGGGAAGTGAACCTCCACCTTTGTGTGAAAGTTAGAAAGGGGGTGAGAGCTAGGCACCGAGGCCGAAAAGGAAAACTGTTGGGAAATTGTAAGCACCAGAGGAATGTGAAGAGACTTGGGCTTATGAGACAGGTTCAACTTTGCAGGTGATAGGCGTAAAGAAGATGCAGGCATGTGAGGCCTTGCAGACTGAGAAACTAGTAGAGGTAGGAATAGGTAAGGAGGTGGGGGTTTCGGAGGGTAAAACCACAAAAGAATTTTTTTTTTATTTTTATTTAAAACATAGAACAAATACAATAATGTATAAGAGTATAAAATTAAAAAAAATACTAGATATTACAAAACCTCTAGTACACAATCCCGGTACATTTAAAGAACACCATAGATAATGGCCATATTACAACCATATATATAACCCACAACTAAAATACATAACCCAAAAACCATATACATAACCCACAACCATATACATAACCCACAACCATATACATTACCCACAACCATATACATAACCCACAACCATATACATAACCCACAACAATATACATAACCCACAACCCAATATAAAATAACCCACAACCATATACATAACCCACAACCATATACATAACCCACAACCATAAAACATAACCTACAAACCCTCCTTTTACAATAATCATTATTACCACTGCAGACACAGCTGACACTTCTACTCCCCCCCCCCCCGTATGTACAGTCCCCGTTCTAAATAACATACATTAATTATCCTAATTTAATGGTCATACACTGACCTCATCAAAACCTTAATGAGTATTTACCTAAGAGTTGGTAGTGCATGAACAAACACAAAAACATAAATTTACAGACTAAAATAGATATGAAACATTACATTCCATACACATACACTGTAATAAGTAGAAGAATATACACCACCAATATAATATCAAATATTAATGTTAACCATGAATTACAAACTTTCAAAACATTGCAATCGTGAAGTTCACGCTCAAAATGGCAAGATAATACACCACATGCCACATTGGGCGGTACAATACTAGGCTATGTAAATAATTTAAAGAACCCAGGACTAAAAACATGAATAAGTATTATCCAAAAGGTTCATCATGATTTAGTAAGTTAACAAAAACCCAAACCCTTATAACACCTAACACACCACATACAAACTTCCCAAAAGACGTACATACATTCCACAAGACTATACTTTCGCTGTGCCTTTCTGCACGTGCCTAACTAATATTACTTACAAATAAGATACAAAAATTTTAATCTAGAGAACTAATCCTTACCCCACACATGTTACATAATAGGTAATTACTTTAATCTGATGCAGGAACGCGTAAACAAAAAATGGCAAAAATAACTCAGTTCTCCAAGGAACAAAGTGAAAGGAATATCCTCTCAAGAAAAGTTTAAAATTCAATTGCAAGACCAGTACAAGCGAAACATAAACGCTACCAAAGGAAAATATACATATTATATAATTTATATATTTAAACTCCCATTTACACCTTCCCCATAAAGGGGAACTAAGCTAAACTAATCTTTCATAACCTCTCATCTAGTCCCACACGAGTACCTCCAATCACACCCAATCACCCATCATTGCGCACCAACCTACTCACCCCGGCATTTTAAAACCCCTTATAACGCCAATAAATTCCCTATTGTTAGGCCTCTAAAACCCCTCGAAAAAACCTCATCCCACCTTTTCCCAAAAATGTCTCTATTGCGACACAAAGTTTGAAAAAAACGTCGCCGCCAAAGTCCTTCTCACCACATCTCCACCCTCCTTCCCCCCTCATACCCACAAAACATAAAATGTAGTCCACAATTACATATGTTAAACCCCTTACCACACCCTCATCCACACCACTCATATCAAGACTCAACGCTCGCAATACCGCCCACACCTTGACCCCCCCACCCTCCCCAAACAACCTTATTCATACCATACTAAATGCACTCCAAACCTTCACAAATAGACAACATGATACGCAGTCTCTTCCCCACGCATCTGCCAAAACCCCCCACCCTCGATAACCCTCCTTTTCTCGAGCATCGCCCCGATGGCAAAACCCCCATGCAGGAAACGATACATAACCTCACGCGGCCTAGGTCGTACCCTTTAAATTTTACTAAATCTTCGCCATATTACATCCCATGCATACATGGGTAGATCCCTTCAACTGGCGCCACTACATGCCCTCTCTAACAATTTACACAAAGTTCCCACCTTACTTTTCCCGGTTCCCTGGCTAAACAATAAAGCACGTAACACTGTTTCACATTCCTTCATTTCCGCCCCTCCATACCTTTTCCCTCAGGTGAGCATGTACCTTGTCTAGCTGCCCCTCCCCTCCATGCACCTGCACTCATCACTTCCCTCTAATAAAAAACACATTCACGCGCTTTCTCAAGTCCAACAAAAACCTAACCCTCCCCTACATACCGGCAATGTCACTACCTCCCTTCGCAACCAGTTGCACCCTGAGCCCCACAAAAATTTGAACCCATTCAAAGAATACTCGTGATCGCTGTTCCTGTTAACGGCATCACTGCCGAAACAAACCAGACTTTACTATTAGTAATCATTGATGACAATTGCACGTTGCCTAAGGGTTAAATGGTAGGTCGCAGCATTCCCAAACGTCGCTGCACCTGTTCCACCATCCAAATTTTCGAATTGCTAATCCTTGCAGCACTCGGGTCAGCCTCATAAACGACACCACAGATTTTCAGACTCCGGGTTCTCTGCTGCATAACACACATCCCCAATCTAATCTCCCTGCCCACTCTCCCAGCCCCATTATCATTGACTTTTCCAGATTTACCTTCATCCCAGTAGCTCTCCCAAAATTGTGTACAACTTCCCCCAAAAGTCCTAACCGTGTCTCCTCACTCACCAAAATAGTTGTATCATTAACATAGCCCACCAAACCAGGCCAAGGCTTCTGCTCACCAACCCATCCCCCCCCCCCCCGCCTGTCTTTAGACGATCCTCCACCATCCTATAAAAAGGGATCCTGAACCATGCAAACAAAAGTTGTGATAATGGACATCCCTGCCGAAGACCCCACTCCATGGTACTCCCTCCCCCACAAAACCCATTGATTTGCACCCTTACCTTCACGCTTGAGTACAACGTATCCACCCATCCCCCCTATTTCTTCGCCAAACCCCTGTCGTAGGAAATATCCCTCAAAGCCTTTCTTTCCACCCTGTCATAAGCCCCTTGCCAATCCAACGCCACCAACGCCCCTCTTCCCCTTTCCATGTCCTCCAGGAACCCCTTTATGATCCCGTGGCCCTCGCCCATTGACCTACCATGCAACCCAAACTGAGACTCAAACACGGACCCTCCCCAAAACACATTTAAGCCGATTCCCAACAATTTTCGCAAACAATTTATAATCAGCACAAAGCAACAAAATGGCTCGGTAATCCCGAAGGGTACTCTGCTGTTTACCCTTCGGACCAACACCACCACCGCCGTTGCCTGTGATTCTCCCATCTTACCTCCTTCCTTCATGGCATTCATTAACTCTACAGGAAACCCCTAAGCAGACCCCAGTGCTGTCCCAATAAAATTCGCTTGGTAAACCATCGATCCCGGGTGCCTTTCCCTTCCTCATGTCCATAAGGGCTCTCCATATTTCCTTCTCCTCAGTGACCCCACCCAGTGCCTCCCCGATCACTCTCCCCAGTTTGCATGGCACATACTCACATACCTGCCAAAGAACCCCCCCATCAAACCCCACTACTTTTCCCATATTCCTCAAACCATCTATCTGCATATGCACTCATCCCCGTAGTTTCCCATAATACCTGACCCTCTCTAAACCCCCCCACCAAAGAAATGATTTGCAACCCCGGGTATTGTATCGTTCGCTGTCGTCCCTTTCTGTCCTCGCAGCACACAAGCCGATGACTTTTTCCCCCCAGAGTGCTTCGTCCAACCCCGCCTGTACACTACTGCTGCAAAAAAATTTTTCTTGCAAATCCTTATCCTGCCCTTCAACATGTGTATATCCTCCACTGGGTACCCCCCCGCCACAGCTCCCCCCTCATAACAATCCCGTAATCTAATTCTAAATAATTTGACAAACCATACCGCAATTGATTATTGCTTTTACCCTCCCTCACATAAAATTGACGTATTCTTACCTTAGCCACACTATCCCACCATCCTACCACATCCTCCTCATCCTTCTGTCTGCCCCAGAGCTGTTCCCAAAATACAGCAAAAAACCTTCCAATCCCTCCCTATTCCTCAAACCATCGTGTTCAGTTCCAAAAACTTCCCTGCCTAGGAGCCAAAGCATCCCACCCCACCTCCACAAATACCGCCCTATGATCGGACGACACCATCTCAGTAGTTTTAAAAGACTCTCCAAAACCCTCTGAGATAAATATAACCTGTCCAAACGAGCCGCATATCCCCCTCTTATAAACGTATGTTCCACCTCCCACAGACCTCCCCCGAAAGCTCACGTAACTGAAGGTCTCTAAGCAGGCCCCCCAAGACTGAGGAAAAATATCCCGCTCCTCTGGGTTCCACGTCTGCCCTCTTAACTACACAATTCCAATCCCCCCTGCAAAAATCACCACCCACGGTAATGTGCGTAGTAGTACATGAGCTCCTCCCCACACCCAAATCCATCTTCACTTTCACGTCACTTTCTGCTGGGGCATACACACACACAAACACCACTCTCTCTCCCATCCACCATCCTTCCACACGTAATACTCTCCCCCCCCCCCCCCCCCCCCCCCCCCCCCCCCCCCCCCCCCCCCCCCCCCCCTCCCCCCTCCCCCCCTCTTTCCTGTGCAATACAAACGGCTCGCCTCCCTGATCAACACACCCACTCCTCCTTTTAAGCGCTCAGACGGCAACACATAAGCCTGATACCCAGGCACCTCTAATTCACGACCAAGCTTAAAATTGTGCTCCTGCACAAAAGCTACGTCAATCTTGTACCTATTCAAAAACATCCTGAAGCACTCCCGTTTAACACCATCACACAGACCATTAATATTTATTGTTACACACCTGAGGCCGGCTTAAGGTTTCCCTCCCCGCCTCATGTCATGACTCTTTCCCTTTCAAACCATTTCCCTGGGGTTTGCCTTTGCCCCATACTCCACCCTCCTTCCCAACCATCCCCCCCCCTTCTGTTGTGGCCCTCTCGTAGAGTCACTCTGAGTACCAAACCCCATGTCTTTTTCCCTGGCCTTTGAGCCGGCGTCAGAACATCGTCCGAATCTGACGCTGCTGCCCTTTTCCTTGTAGCTCCTTCAGTTTCCATACTGAGTCCTGGGCCAGCACAATGGACTTCCACCTCTACCACCCTTAATCCGCCTCCATGTCCTTCCATGGCACTCACACTGTCCATCACAGGTGCCACCTGATCCTCCCCCCTCCCCACACACCCCTTTTGCCCTGATCCCAGGTTCCTGCTCACTGTGACTCTCCACCTCTGTAGACTGTAACATAGCCTGTATCACCGTCTCCAACTCCTCCTCAATAGCTTTCACTTCTCCCCCACCTGCACCTCTTCACTTGACAGCTGTACTGTTTGATGGGCCCGGTGATTCATGGATCACCACTTCTTCTGATTCCACAGGAGGAGCCATCACCTCTTCACTCCACAAGCGACCACGCCCTCCTCCTTGCCTCCTTTCTTCCTCAGGCATCGGTTTCTCATGGACAGGTGCTCCGCCCCTTGCCGGCCCAGGAGCCATATTCCGCTTGCCCAGTCTGCCACCATATGGTCATATTCGCCACACAGTTGGCATGTACACCCTCTGCCCACATACCTACCATTGCCTGGTTTCTAAACTCCCGAGATAACATACGAGGGTATAGGATGCCTTAGCGTCATCTTGAGATTGAAAGAACCCTCAGGATATCCTGTGTAAGCTCCTTTTACCCATTTACCAGGTTGGGCCAGATGTACAGTTCCATAACGTTCGAAAACATTGCGTATATCCACTCATCAGCCCAAAAAAGGGACGTTTCGGAGCTTAACCCACGAATAATGTCGAGATACATCCGTCAACTTGCCGGTGTTACATTAATGCTGACATCTTGATAACGATCCACCAACGCCTCGCATACTTGAGCAGTTAGCACCTTCACAAATATTCTATACACACCGTTCAGTGCCACGCCATGCAAATCCTCGTCTCTGATGCCGTATGTCTCTCTCACAATTTTGGGCAATAACACCTCAACTGACGTAGGCGTTAAAGCCCCACTAATGAGCTCAAAGCCCACCCGTATTCACTCTTCTGGCACACCTGGCGCCATGTTGTTGACTGAGTAGCTCGTCTGGGAAAAAAGTAGAGGGGTGCAAGCACGACCGCACTCTACCCCATCCAAAGGGAGCAAAATGTGAACCCCCACCTTTTTGTGAAAGTTAGAAAGGGGGGTGAGAGCTAGGCACCGAGGCCGAAAAGGAAAACTGTTGGGAATTTTTAAACACCAGAGGAATGTGAAGAGACTTGGGCTTATGAGACAGGTTCAACTTTGCAGGTGATAGCGTAAAGAAGATGCAGGCATGTGAGGCCTTGCAGACTGAGAAACTAGTAGAGGTAGGAATTTGGTAAGGAGGTGGGGGTTTCGGAGGGTAAAACCACAAAAGAATTAGAGATGGGGTGACCCTGGAAAACACAACATCAAGGAGCTAGTAGGCGGGGGACCCAAAGGTTGGAAAGGGCTCCTAGTTACTCGAGAATAAGGAACACGAGGAAGATTCCCCGAAGGGGGAACCAAAAGACAGACATAGCATAAGTAAGGCTCACGAAATCGTAATGACACGACTGCAAACAAACCATACCACGGGGGGATTGAAACCTGCGGGTTCAGTCCCGCCCCTGGTATGGCCATAAGTAAGGCCTTCGCTCTCCTTAATACAATGGATTTCTCGTTCATTAAGATAGATCTGACATCGGTGGGAAAGAGAAGGATGAGGTTCATTTCAAATAAGACAAGTGGGGAGGAGACTGCAATATGTATCGGCATGATCTGCAGTACCTCAGACCAGGCACTCTGCCGCAGGTCTGCAATATTTAGCGGGGTGTCCAAAGCGCAAGCAATTTCGACACTGTTGGGGAGTAGAAACCTCTTTACCCCTTCCTTTGCAGATGACACCCGAATCTGCATGACAGTGTCTTCCATTGCAGACACTTCAAGGCTCCAGGCGGACATCAACCAAATCTTTGAATGGGCTGCAGAAAACAATATGAAGTTCAATGATGAGAAATTTCAATTACTCCGATATGGTAAACACGAGGAAAAATTTAAAAATTCATCAGAGAATAAAACAAATTCCGGCCACAAAACAGAGCGAAAACTAACGTCAAAGAAACCCGGGGAGTGATCATGTCGGAGGATCTCACCTTCAAGGACCATACATTGTATCAATCGCATCAGCTAGAAAAATGACAGGAGGATAATGAGAACCTTCAAAACCAGGGGTGTCAAGCCCATGATGACACTCTTTAGGTCGCTTGTTCTATCTAGGCTGGAATATTGCTGCACACTAACAGCACCTAACACACACCACACACACACAAACACACACACACACACACACACACACACACACACACACACACACACACACACACACACACACACACACACACACACACACACACACACACTATTACAACCCAGGAGTCCAAATGGCCTGTTATCCTGGTGTAAATGGAGCAAAATAAACACAGCAAAAAGTTTTGACTTATATTATCCTTCACCAATTTGGAACAGCAATATGTACACTATATACACTATGTACAGTGATAGGTATTAGTGCACTCCACGGTAAGCAAGGCAGAATAGAAGCCACAAGAGAGCAGACCGTGCTTCAACCAGCTCTAGAATGGGAATGACAAGGGCAGACAGGAGAGTGGTACCCATATAACCTCTGCGATTGCCAAAACCATCTTCTTATTGGCTGGAACCTGGTTACTAGTTGAACGACGGGGCCCCATCGGGTGTGTACATGCGCAGAATAAAGGTTACGTACTCTTTGCATGCCACACACACATACATACATACACACACACACTCACATGGTAATGCTTTATTTACAGCTAGCAAAGTCAGGGTATTTCTCCAGAATGGTCTGTAATATACCACTGTGGATAAAATACTTTGCCATTTCTTGAACATTTCTGAGTGAGTTGTCTCTAAATTCATTAATTTTATCGCACTCCAGTACATAATGGCGCAGGGTCCATCTGGCAAAGTTTACATTTCGTTTGGTCTACATCTGGTAGTGATGATTTAACCTGCCAAAGATACTTGTAACCCAGCCGGAGCCGGGCGGTAGGGACGTCCAAGAGTCTGGTTATTTTGTTGGATGCACCATAGACATGTGGTTCCTCCTGCATGATAGAATGATGATAGATGGGCTGGCTGGTGTCAGTCTCCCTGAGTCTTAAGTCAATAAAATTCAGTTGAAGTTCTTTTCGTATTATTGTTCTCAAACTACTACCTGACAAGCCAAGATTGTAATCTACTCCATCTTTGAAAGCATACAGCTTAGCCAATTCATCAGTTCTATCATGCATCTGAAGACCAATGAGAGATGAAATCCACAAGGAAGTGTTTTTGGGTATGCCCAAATGAGGAAAATCTGTGGACTAAAATCACAAGGGTATTAAAAGAGGACAACATCAAAGCTGCTTTCATAGACAACCTGGAAGCTTTCTACAACAGATGGGAACATAAAAAGTCTGGGCTGAATGGTACTGCCCTTGATACTGGTCATGTAGTCAGAAACTGTAAGGCTGGAGGTGATGTCCTGGTAGTCAGTAAATGTGGGGCTGATAGTGCTGTCCTGGGAGATAGTAATGGTGAAGCTGGAGGTGCTGTCCTGGGAGACAGTAATGGTGAAGCTGGAGGTGCTGTCCTGGGAGACAGTAATGGTGAAGCTGGAGGTGCTGTCCTGGGAGACAGTAATGGTGAAGTGGGAGGTGCTGTCCTGGGAGACAGTAATGGTGAAGCTAGAGATTTTGTCCAGGTAGTCGGAATTATACGCAGAAGGAATACATATAAATGACCTCATAGGGGACAGGACCGTAGTGGGGGAAAAAAGTGTAGTCAAAGATAAGATAAAACCAATATTGCAAACTAGAAATACCACAGGGAAAAAGCAAACAAGAGGACTCCACTAGCAATATGAGGATATATTACCAAAAACAACTGGGGGGAGCTCCATTGTTGGTGCTAGGGAGGATAGGAATAAGACAGGAAACATGCACCAACAGGGAATACAGTCACAGAAACCCAAGGCAAACGGAAACCAAGCCTGTGCACATACTATGCACTTGGTATCTGCAGACTGGGAAATCGGAAAAACAGACGGACGTGCAAGTATACCACCCTAGAAAATGTCATGCCCATATGACAACAGGAAAATGCAAACTCCCTTCCTGTAAGCTTTTTCACCCTGAAATGTGTACCTCTTCAGTACAGGAAAGACTCTTCTATAACTTAAATTGCCAGGCACACCATCTAAAGGGGACAAAAAGATACAAAACATCCAGGCCCCATGGGAAAACCGGGGTAGCCACAGCCACTCAAGAGGGATAGGTTTTTTAGTGCCAGGAAGGAAAAAACTGGCTGGAAATGGCAGAAATCGTACCCCAAAAATCCATCATTCCTGGATGGAACCACAGTCAAATGGCCTCCACTCCAAACCAACAGATACAGATACTAATGCCGGAAAAAAAAACCCCCCCCCAGTCCCAACAATACCACCAGTCCGATGACATTCTTCTTTGCAAATATACAGGGTCTAAAGCCAGCAACAAACAACAAATACCTTTCATCAGGGGACTGCTTGCAGAGGCAAAGGGAATGTTCGCGGCTTTCACTGAGACCCACATAAAGGATCACTTGGACAACGGAATATGGATCCAGGTTACAACCTATACAATGTGACAGAGTGAACAGGCAAAATGGGGGGTTGGCCTTTTACATTGCAGAGTCACTTGTTTGCACAGAACTGCTAAATGCCTCAAATGATGTAGTGGAATTTTTAGCAGTAAAGGTCGAGAACCAAAACCAGTCATTGTGGTAGTCTACAAGCCCCCCTAAATGCAACATCCCAGCAATTCCAGGAACAGCTGTTAAAATTGACCACTCTCTGGAAAATTTTCCAGCTCCTCACCCAACACTTGCTCCTGGGGGATTTCAACTTAAGGCATCTAAAATGGAGGAATATAGCAAAAAATAATTGTTGCAGTAATAACACCGGGAGGCACTCTGATGAAAACTCACACTCACACGAGCTTTTAAATCTCTGCACAAAATTCAATTTAAATCAGCAAATAATAGAGCCTACTAGACTGGAGAATACACTAGACCTCATCTTCACTAACAATGATGATCTGATAAGAAATGTCACCATATCAAAAACAATATACTCAGATCACAACATAATTGAGGTTCAGACATGTATGCCTGGAGCCCCAGACCGACATAATGAGACTACTCACGAGGGAGCATTCACCAAATTCAACTTCAATAACAAAAACAAAAATTTGGGGACCAAGTAAACCGAAGTCCTAACCGATATAAGCTGGGAAGATATACTATGCAACACAGACCCCAACTTAGGCCTGGAACAGATTAACTTGGTGGCACTCGATGTATGCACAAGGCTTATTCCTCTAAGAAAAAGGAGTAGATGTAAAATGGAAAGAGACGGGCGCTCCCTTTCCCGGGCGACGGAAAAGAAAACAGAGGGGCAAAAAGAGGCCAATATATCTGAAATGCGTAGGGAGACTCTGGTCAGAGAAATAGCAAGCATCGAACTCAAGCTAAAGGAATCTTATAGGAGTCAGGAATCGCGGGAAGAACTAAAAGCCATAAATGAAATCGAAAGAAACCCAAAGTATTTCTTCTCCAATGCCAAATCAAAGTCGAGAACAACGTCCAGTATTGGGCCCCTACTTAAACAAGATGGGTCCTACACAGATGACAGCAAGGAAATGAGTGAGCTACTCAAGTCCCCAATGACTCAGTTTTTTTGCAAGCCCCCTAACCAGATTGAGAGTCCCAAGATCAAAATGAATTTTTTATGAGATAGCCACAAAATTTGGTTAACATAAGCCTATCCGATGTTATCCTGACGCCAAATGACTTCGAACAGGCGATAAATGACATACCCATTCACTCTGCCCCAGGGCCAGACTCGTGGAACTCCGTGTTCATGACCAAGACTCTTGCAATGAAGTTACTGTGGAACCTGCCTCAGTGACAGCAGCAGCAGGTACGGTGTATTTCTTTTGTGGTTTTTCAAGACATCCACGTACAAAGTGTCCTGCTCGTGAAGCAATGTGCCATAAATGCCACAAGAAAGGTCACTTTGCTAAAGTATGTCGTGCTAATGCATCAACAAGAGCTAGTGCCTCCACACATTCCAGTGATCATGCGACTCTAGCAACAGTGACTTTTGCAGCTACTCAAAATTCACTGTCAAAGGCAGTTGTGAAAGTATTCATCAAAGGAACAGAAGTAGATGGTCTTATTGATAGTGGCAGCTCGGAGAGTTTCATCAACCTTGACTTAGTTAAACGCCACTCCTTGACTGTACATCACTCATCAGGTACCGTTTCCATGGCATCAACATCTCTCTATTCAAACCTTAGGGTTTTGTAAGGTAAATCTCAGAGTTATTGGAGAGGATTATCAAGATATACATTTAGCTATTCTGCCACAACTGTGCTCTGATTTTATCCATGGTCAGGACTTTTAGAAGCTGCTTGGTAGTGTTACCTTAACATATGGAGGTGAACTGCCTCCTCTTGTTGTCTGTGGACTTAGCACTTTAAGGGTAGATCCACCAAAGCTGTTTGCAAATCTTACTGCGGATTGCCATCCTATATCAGCTAAGCCACGCCGCTATTCTTATGAGGATCGGATGTTCATTGAGAAAGAAACTCAGAGGCTGCTGAAGGAGGGTATTATAGAACCAAGTAATTCCCCTTGGCGTGCACAGGTTGATGTTGTTAAGGATGATTATAGAAAACAGAGACTGGCTATCGATTACTCTGAGACAATCAACAAATTTACACTTCTTGATGGGTACCCTCTACCTCGAATTGATGATACAGTGAACAAAATTGCTCAGTACTATGTGTTTAGCACAATTGATCTACAGAGTGCCTATCATCAAGTCCCTATAAGGAATGAAGATAAACCATACACAGCATTTCAGGCTAGTGATGGCCTGTATCAGTTTACCAGAGTCCCTTTTGGAGTCACTAATGGGGTAGCCTGCTTCCAACGAATTATGGATTCACTCATTCAGGAAGAGCAACTCATGGGAACTTATGCGTATTTAGATAATGTTACCATTTGTGGCAAGACCCCAGGAGGAACATGATGCAAACCTTGATAAGCTTTTGGAAGCCGCCAAAAAGAAAAATATCAGTTACAATGAGAAAAAGTGCACTTTTTTCAACTAAAAGGCTTAGCATCCTTGGTTATGTAGTGGAAGGAGGTTCAATATTCCTAGACCCTGAACGACTACGACCTCTATGGGAACTTCCAATGCCTCAAGACAAAAAGTCACTCCGAAGAACTCTTGGTCTCTTTGCTTATGACTCACAATGGATCTACAACTATTCAAGTAAAGTCCGCCCATTGAGTGCTACCACATTTCCTGTGACAAAGGAAGCAGAAGCCGCTTTCCATACTCTCAAACAGGACATTGAAAACTCAGTAGTTCAAGCCATTGATGAGTCCCTACCATTCAAAGTGGAAACGGATGCATCTGACATTGCTATTGCTGCAGTCTTATCTCAGGCAGGACGACCAGTAGCCTTCTTTTTGAGAACTTTTCAAGGATCAGAGAAGTGTTACGCTGCTGTAGAAAAGGAAGCCCAGGCCATCATAGAAGCAGTTCGCCACTGGAGGCATTATTTAACTGGTAGACATTTCACCATAAGGACTGACCAACGGTCCGTGATGTATATGTTCGACAAGAAGCACAAAAGTAGGATAAAGAATGACAAGATATTACGCTGGAGGATGGAACTATCGTGTTATGACTTTGATATTCTGTACCGACCGGGTAAAGAGAACATCTCACTTGATGCATTCTCTAGGTCCCACTGTGGAGCAGCATGTCATGATTTGCAATCACTCTCAGCACTCCATAAGGCTTTGTGTCACCCAGGAGTTATGCGCCTGTACCATTTTGTCAAATCAAAGAACATGCCCTACTCAGTGGAAGATGTGCAACAAGTGATCAGAGCATGAAGAGTATGTGCAGAGTGCAAGCCAAACTTTCATCAGCCAGAGAAGACTCATCTCATAAAATCCACCCAGCCTTTCGAGAGACTGAATATATATAGATTTCAAAGGTCCTCTACCAAGCATAAATCAGAATAGATATTTCCTTAACATAGTAGATGAATATTCAAGGTTTCCCTTTGTACACACCCTCATTTACAGGCTATCTCCCCCAACCAGCGAACCAGGTGATTGAGAGTTGACGATGGGGCCCCGTCATTCAACTAGTACCCAGGTTCCAGCCAATAAGAAGATGGTTTTGGCAATCGCAGAGGTTATGTGGGTACCACTCTCCTGTCTGCCCTTGTCATTCCCATTCTAGAGCTGGTTGAAGCACGGTCTGCTCTCTATTGGCTTCTATTCTGCCTTGCTTACCGTGGAGTGCACTAATACCTATCGCTGTACATAGTGTATATAGTGTACATACTTCTGTTCTAAATTGGTGAAGGATAATACAAGTCAAAAGTTTTTCTGCTATGTTTATTTTTCTCCCTTTACACCCGGAATAATAGGCCATTTGGACTCCTGGGTTGTAATATGGGTAGCCTGTCCGAGAGCTGGAGCTGGACTTAGAGAAAGGGTTGAGCCTAGGGTGAAGCTGGTAGCAGGAACATTGTGTAGCTTGCTGTCTGGCATTGCATTGGCTTTGCCAACGCTTTACAAACTTTGCGTGTCAGTTGCTTTGTTATGGTCAGCCTTGCTATTGTGTGATCGTTCAACAGCTCGCTACTAGCTTGTTCGGTGTGCTCGCTTCACTACGGTCAATCTTGTGGAACAGTGTGTAGCTTGCTGTCTGGCATTGCATTGGCTTTGCCAACGCTTAACAAACTTTGCGTGTCAGTTGCTTTGCTACGGTCAGCCTCGCTATTGTGTGATCGTTCATCAGCTCGCTGCTAGCCTGTTCGGTGTGAAGATTTTGCAGGCAGCTTTGCTATTGCGTATCCACCTTGTATGCATATTCTGCAATCGTACTGTGCATAGCTAAGCGTGTTCTGCAAATAATGTGTTACGTTGGGGTATTCTGCAATCGTACCGTGCATAGCAAATAATTTATACACTGGGGTATGATACCTAGATGAGTCAGACGTCTGGTGTCGGCATATACTCTGTTTAACCTACCTAAATTGTCCCTACAGCGTTGTTGGCAAAATGCTCATTCCATTGGCACAGATTACAAATGCACTCTCACAGCTGCACAACTGCGTTCATTGATCACTGACAAACTTCGAGAAGAAGAGATGGCACATCAGACTCCTCCCTCTATGGGAGCTAGGGAAAAAACTATGTTCTCGCAGAAGGAAGATGATATATCAACAGAGCAAAATCGTCAGTCTACTGCAGCAGGGTTGTCTCGAGGTGAATCAGCGGCGTTGGCACTTGAGCTGGCAAAAATCAATCTTGAACAGACTAGGGAACAGAGAGCATTTGCAAAAGAAGAATTTGATAGGGAAAAAGAAAGAAGGCAGTTTTCGCATCTTGTAAATGACTTTAGTTTACAGAAAGCAGTACAGCTTGTTCCCCGCTTTAATGAGGCCGAACCAGAACAATTTTTCGAAAGCTTCGAAAATCAGGCTCGAGCCTTGAGGTGGCCAGAACAGCATTGGGCATCGTTGGTTCGCACAGCATTGTTTGGTAAGGCACAGGAATTTACGTCAGTGTTAAATGACACTGATTTTTCTGATTATAAAGTGGTGAAGACCACAGTTTTGGGAGCATATACTTGTGTCCCAGCTAAGTGCAGAAAGTTGTTTAAATTAAGCAGGCGACAGCTTGATCAATCCCTGGTTGATTTTGTGCGACAGCAGACCAAAGCTTTTACCAAATGGTATAAAGCAAGTGGTGTTGCTACCTTCGATGATCTTGTGCAGCTTATTCTGATTGACAAAACCCGCTTGAGTCTGTGGGGCCAGAAATTTTGAGTCTTTCTGCGGATCGTGACTTAACCTCTGTATTGGAAAGGGAGCCAGGTTGGCTGATACCCTTTTAAACTAACTGCTCCTTTGTCCGAGCGGTCCCGTCTCTCTTTTCAACAGCCTGGCATGAGCAGAGATCGTCAACCTTGGAGAATGAAGTGCCAGCTGGAGGGAGAACGTCTACGTCAGCCAACTAAGTCACCTGGTGAGCCACGCTTCTCAACTTACGGTCCACCCTGGTGAGAGACAAACCCCTTCTCAACATGGTGCATCTCGACAACAGTATCCAGAGAGACACCAGCCAGAGCGACACCAGTTGCAACGTCAGCAGGGAGCTAAGGCAAACCTGTCGTCTGCTTCCTCTGTAAAACCCAAATAGGTCACATCCATCTTAACTGCCCCCACAAACCCCAACCCACTGGGAAAATCTCTTATATCCCTAGTAACATGTCCCCGAGAGAAGTAAAAAAGGGCTGGCCCCTTATTATTGTAAGAGTCCCTTTTTTCCCTTCAGGGAAAACTCCGAAACAACTGAAGTCAAAAACCCTTTAGAGATACTGGGCATATTGTTCACTTATAAGAGAGGAATATTACCCCTTTCAAAGAACACTTCCTTGAATTTTCTCTGTTTTATTGGAATATTTGGAGGGGCTATATATTCCCGTCCCTTTGCAAAAATTTATGTAAAGTGCAAATATTACACTGGGTACTTGACTGTGGGTGTCTCAAAAGGATTCCCCATGAAAGATGCCATGTTATTACTGGGTAATAACATTACCACTGCCAGTATGTGTCCTGAACCCATAATGATTAATTCTTCTCCCGGTGTTGGGCCCTAATCGGGCAACATCCCCAAAGGGTTGTCTGGCGAGAATGTTGACCTATCCTTGGAGGACTCTGATCTCGGAATAGCCACGTTGTTTTGCGAGGCACACCGGCCGGTGCCTCGTAAATCAAGTGAACAGATCCCGATCAAGCCTTCCTATTCCCAGGTTGCAGGATTGCCAGATATCTGTTTCCATGCCCGAGGGACTGTCCTTCTGGGAGGAACAACGAAAGGACCATTCTTTAAATTTCGCTTTTCAGGCAGCTATGGGTAAATCCTCTTTGGATCATCCGGTCAAGTATGAACTTAAAAATGACTATTTGATCTGCACTGAGACTGGTAAGGAGATAGAGGGCCGGCAATTGTCTGACAGGTTAGTGGTTCCAACAAAGTTTAGACCTCAAATATTGAATATAGCTCATAATACTTCATTAGGAGGTCACTTAGGAATTACTAAAACATTATATAGAATTACAAAAGAATTTTATTGACCAAAATTAAAGCAGGATGTGAAGAATCATATCCGGTGTTGCCGAGAATGTCAGCAAGTAGGGAAACCTGGACATTCCATTAAACCTGCACCTCTTCAACCTATACCTGCTGATGGAGAACCTTTTGCAGATTTAATCATAGATTGTGTAGGTCCACTACCTAGGTCAAAGTCGGGAAATCAGTATTTATTTACCATTATGGAGAGAGTAACTAGATATCCTGAAGCAATTCCCATGAGCAGTATTAATACTAAAGCTATTCTCAAAGCTTTAACAAGATTTATTTCTTGTTTTGGCATTCCTAAAACTATTCAAAGTGATCAAGGTACTAACTTCACTGCCAAAGCATTTAGGGAAGCATTAACTAGGTTAGGGATAATCCACAACTTATCCACTGCCTATCATCGTCAGTCCCAAGGCGCCTTGGAAAGATTCCATCAGACGTTAAAAACCATGATGAGAACTTTTTGCATGCATTTTCCTACAGACTGGGATGAATCATTACCTTTGTTGCTGTTCTCAGTACGAGAAACGGTGCAAGAGTCAACCTGGTACAATCCGTTTGAGCTGATCCTTGGGCACAATGTACGAGGTCCTCTTCGGGTGCTCAAAGAAGGATGGATGGGAGAAGACGTTAGCTCAACACTCTACAACCCTTCTTCTAGGTTGCAGGTGGCACGTCAGTTAGCGAAGGCTAACCTAAAGGCAGCTCAAAATAAGATGAAACAGAGGTATGACAGAAATACACAATTCCGCTCCTTCCATCTAGGAGACAAGGTGTTGGTGCAGGAACCTATACCTGGCCACACCTTGAAAGCTAGATTTACGGGACCTATGCAAATTGTAAGTAAATTATCTGATGTAAATTATGTGGTAGCTCCCCTTGATAAGACCTCAAAAACTAAAACTTACCACATTAATCAATTAAAATCTTTTCATACACCAGATAAAGTCCCAGTAATGACTGTCCTTGTAAAGGCTTACTCAACCCTGTAACAGCTTCAGTCAGTATTACCAAGGCTGGCTCCTCAGGAAAATTAATGAATAGAAAAAGAAATAATAATTCACAAAGATAAACACTTTATTATTTATTAAAGCAAACATAAAACAGTGAAACATGAAGGTGTATCCTATTTGAAAGAAAAATGAAAAATGAAATGAAAAAAATGACACTTGAATTCAACGCTAATATATATATAGTGATACTGGGGTGTCTGGTGGAGGTTGACACCGTCTCGTAGAAATCGTAGCCGTTGCTGATGATGTGGGGGGGGGGGGTGTCGCAGGTGTTGGTGACAACCCAACGGCCATTGAATAATCAGTCCAGATGACAGGAAAGCAGGTTCTTATCCACTGCAATGATGAGGGGTTATGTCCTGCGACTGCATACATATACACAGGTAAGTAGGTCCAAAAGGGGACGTCTCAGGACGTTAGTCCGTCTCCTTCAATACTTCTCGTTGGTTGGCAGGTGACCCAATCTGTCATTCCAAGCTGGAAAGAGAGACAGGTTACCCACTGCTTAAGAAATCACTCTCCATGATAAGTACAATACCTAAAAGACGTGGTGATTATTAAAACATTTAACATAGATCAAGGCTGAAAGGACTTAAGTTCATTATTGGTCAAAAGTGAAGCTTTCAACCAATAAGTCCACTAGAATATGAGCAGGCGTGTACTTACAGTAGTGCTGGGAGCTGTGAGTCGAGTGATTATTGTTTCACCGGAGCCCCACATGTCACCTTTCGGCGGGAGGGGGGAATAGCGGGAGTTAGACTTACCCTACCTTAACAAGTAGCCGGCAATCAAACTATTGTTACCATATACTCACTTGCTACTCCTATCTGTTGAATTTTTCCCTCACACTCCCCCATACCAAGACTTGTAGTCAAGGAGTATAAGAAGAATAGGCGAGGAAAAAGCTCTAACATGTGGAAGTCGCGTAAGGCAACAAATCTTCTACTGATTGTCACGACTTAACCAGTCAGAGAAATAATTGGATGAACCATTGATATACACAATATGGAACTTAAAAGCTTGGAGAGCCAATGTCCACCTCAAGAGGCGACTGTTGGTTCCCTTAAAAGTTTCTAGGTATATCAAAGGTTTGTGATCTGTCTCTAAAATTAATTCTTTTCCCAGTAAATAAAATTTAAGCTTGGAGATACCCCACACAAGGGCCAAACATTCCTTTTCTGTGGTGGAGTATCACGTTTCTGCAGGAAGGAGTTTCCGGCTTAGGAAGCATACAGGGAAGGGAGTACCATCATGGTACTGTAGTAGCACTGCACCTAAGCCAGTATTGGAGGCATCAGTTCTTAAACAAAATGTTTTATTAATATCTGGAATCTTAAGTATAGGGTCTTTCGAGAAGATATTTTTAATCTCATTAAACTTTTTCCGAGCTACCTGGAGTTTACCTGGAGAGAGTTCCGGAGGTCAACGCCCCCGCGGCCCGGTCTGTGACCAGGCCTCCTGGTGGATCAGAGCCTGATTAACTAGGCTGTTACTGTTGGCTGCACGCAAACTAACGTACGAGCCACAGCCCGGCTGGTCAGGAACCGACTTTAGGTGCTTGTCCAGTGCCAGCTTGAAGACTGCCAGGGGTCTGTTGGTAATCCCCCTTATGTATGCTGGGAGGCAGTTGAACAGTCTCGGGCCCCTGACACTTATTATATGGTCTCTTAACGTGCTAGTGACACCCCTGCTTTTCATTGGGGGGATGTTGCATTGTCTGCCAAGTCTTTTGCTTTCGTAGTGAGTGATTTTCGTGTGCAACTTCGGTACTAGTCCTTCTACGATTTTCCAGGTGTATATAATCATGTATCTCTCCCGCCTGCGTTCCAGGGAATACAGGTTCAGGAACCTCAAGCGCTCCCAGTAATTGAGGTGTTTTATCTCCGTTATGCGCGCCGTGAAGGTTCTCTGTACATTTTTTAGGTTAGCGGCTTGTTAAAAACTGAGTCATATTGGGACTTGAGAAGCTCACTCATTTTCTTGCTGTCATCTGTGTAGGACCCATCTTGTTTAAGTAGGGGCCCAATACTGGGCGTTGTTCTCGACTTTGATTTGGCATAGGAGAAGAAATACTTTGGGTTTCTTTCGATTTCATTTATGGCTTTTAGTTCTTCCCGTGATTCCTGACTCCTATAAGATTCCTTTAGCTTAATTTCGATGCTTGCTATTTCTCTGACCATTGTCTCCCTATGCCTTTCAGATATATTTACCTCTTTTAGCCGCTCTGTTATTCTTTTCCGTCGCCTGTAAAGGGAGCGCCTGTCCCTTTCTATTTTACATCTACTCCTTCTTTTTTTTAGAGGAATAAGCCTTGTGCATACATCGAGTCCTACCGAGTTAGTCTGTTCTAGGCATAAGTTGGGGTCTGTGTTGCTTAGTATATCTTCCCAGCTTATATCAGTTAGGATTTGGTTTACTTCATCCCACTTTATGTTTTTGTTATTGAAGTTGAATTTGGTGAATGCTCCCTCGGAAAGTTCAAGAGGTTCCTTCACAGACTTTTTAAGGAAGTCAGATAAAATGCCTGTAAGATCAGTAAGGTTCTGGATAAACCTGTGCATAAAAATTTACAGAACCAAGAAGCATGAACTTCTTGGTTTTGGCTAATTTAAATTCTAATAAAGCTTTGATCTTACTGGGGAGAGGCTGCAAAGAGTTATTAGAAAGTATCAGTTCAAGATATCTAATCTTGTTATACCCAAGGAAGCATTTCTTCGGCTTGGCAGTGAGGCCATGTGAGCGTATCCTACGCAAAACTGATGTTAATGTTTGGATATGTGCGCCCCAAGTGGATGTCATTATGTAACTGTTATCAAAATAAACTAAAACATTTGGCATATTACCCAAGACCTTTCTCATCAGTCTCACATAGGTAGCACAGGCAGTTACCAAACTGCATCAGTCCTTGGTGCGTAGGAAAAGTGGTGTACTGCTTAGAAGAAGGATCTAACATTACTTGATGATATGCGAATCCTGGCAAGGTAGCCACTTGTGAAGGCTTACTTAGCCCTGTAACACCTTCAGACAGTATTACCAAGGCTGGCTCCTCCTCAGGAAAATGTGTACAGACTACCATAAGGTGAATGAGGTCACAATCACAGATGCTTACCCTCTTCCTCGTCTGGATGACGTAATCAATTTTGTGGGTAAGGCTACTTTTGTATCCAAGTTAGATCTCCTTAAAGGTTACTATCAGGTACCTTTGACAGATAAGGCGAAGGAAATCTCTGCCTTCATAATTCCTGGAGGTCATTATCAATATACAGTTACCCCTTTCAGAATGAAAAACTCCCCCTCTTCATTCCAGAAACTTATCCATCAGGCTATTAAAGGACTTGAAGACATGGCAGCATACCTGGATGATATTGTTGTGGTGTCAGATACTTGGGATCAACACCTATTTAGACTTAAGGCTCTTTTTGAGACCTTTCAGAGTTACCATTTAACTGTTAATTTATCTAAATCTTCCTTTGGCCAGGCCACTGTCACTTTCCTAGGCCATGAAGTAGGTAGTGCTAAAGTTGCTCCTAAACTTGCTAAAGCTCTTGCCATTAAAGATTACCCAGTTCCACATGATAGGAAATCTCTTCAACGTTTCCTAGGCATGATAGGATTTTACAGAAGATTCGGTAAGAATTTTTCAGATATTGTAGCCCCTCTTACCTCTCTTACCAGTCACAAAGTTCCCTTTAATTGGACCCCAGAATGTCAAAGTGCTTTTGATAAAGCAAAAAGATTATTGTGTACTGCACCCATACTTTTGTCTCTAGACTTCTCCGAACCTTTCTCGTTACAGGTTGATGCTTGTGAGTCTGGAGTTGGGGCAGTACTATTGCAAAACGGGGATGAGGAGTTGCAGCGTGTAGCATATTTTTCGACCAGGTTCCAGCCGCATCAGAGGGCTTACTCTACCATTGAAAAAGAAGCCCTTTTGCTGGTACTGGCTTTGGAGCACTTTGATATATATGTGGGACAAACTTGTGGTCTCTGTCTACAGTGATCACAATCCTCTAGTATATCTCCAAGCCATGAAGAACCACAACACCAGGCTCATGAGGTGGTCGCTCAGACTGCAACCCTATTTTATTAAAATTTTACACATTGCTGGCAAAGAAGATATGTTGGCAGACTCTTTATCGAGAGTCTAACAATATTATTTATAATAATTATATATTAGGTTAGGATGTGTTAGGTTACTTGTGGTAACCCCTTCCAAGCTCTTTTTTTTATCCCCTGGTGTGGGTTTTTTTTTTAGTGAGGGGATACGGGCTACCGTCCACCTAAGCTAGCCCGACTGTTTGCTGTCTCGCTCTGAGTTTAGGGTTTGGCTTTTTGTCACAAGAAAAGCTGAGCTCTATCTAAGAGTTGAATGGTTAAGAGGAAAGGCGGTCCCATTATTTTGTGCCATGGCGGCATGGTTACCACTGGGAGGTGGCAGCCTAATTCTGAGCCTTCTCGGGGTGGGGGTGTGGCATGCAAAGAGTACGTAACCTTTATTCGGCGCATGTACACACCCTCATTTACAGGCCATCTCCCCTATGGAAATAGAGGATTCTGCTCCAGCAGTAAGTCAAACCCCGCTGGAAAATATTGAACCTGGTGAAGAGGCTCAAGGGCTACGAAGGTCGGGACGTATACGTCGCCCACCTACCAGTTTGGGAGATTACTGTCTCTGATATTTTAGAAGGGGGAGATTGTAGTGATACTGCTCCTGTGGGGAGCAGCAGCAGGATAATACTGCACCACCTCTTGGGGCCCTTAACAACAACAACAGCTCGGTGTGTGTCATGGGCGCCAACACATGGTATGTGATTCTCTTCTCTTATATCCATATATTAGTGATGCAGATTACATGGTGTGGCATGCAAAGAGTACGTAACCTTTATTTGGCACATGTACACACCCTCATTTACAGGCTATCTCCCCCAACCAGCGAACCAGGTGACTGAGAGTTGACGATGGGGCCCGGTAGTTCAACTAGTACCCATGTTCCAGCCAATAAGAAGATGGTTTTGGCAATTGCAGAGGTTACGTGGGTACCACTCTCCTGTCTGCCCTTGTCATTCCCATTCTAGAGCTGGTTGAAGCACGGTCTGCTCTCTGTTGGCTTCTATTCTGCCGTGGAGTGCACTAATACCTATCGCTGCATATAGTGTGTAGAGTGTACATACTTTTGTTCTAAATTGGTGAAGGATAATGCAAATCAAAAGTTTTTCTGCTGTGTTTATTTTGCTCCCTTTACACCCGGGATAACAGGCCATTTGGACTCCTGGATTGTAATACATGGTGAGTTTAAATACGTAGCCTGTAGTTATAACTTTTCTCTTGACATATGCAAGACATCACCCTCCCTGTAGAAGCAGTTATTAGATGTACTAGTCATTATATTTTGTTGTTGCAGAAGTACTATGAAGATTCTATGTTCAATAAAGCCTAGAGATAAGGCCTGTGTTTCTGTCACCCCCCCCCTTTTGCCTGTTCACTCTGTCGCATCTGTATAGGTTGTAACCTGGGATCCATATTTCATTGTCCAAGTGATCCTTTATGTGGGTTTCTGTGAAGGCCGCGAACATTGCATTTGCCTCTGCAAGCAGTCCACGGATGAAAGGTATTTTATTGTTCGTTGCTGGCTTTAGAATCTGTATTTTTGCAAAGAAGAATGTCATCGGATTGGTGGTAATTGTGGTACTGGGGGAGGACTTGTTTTTCCGGCACTAATATCTGCATCCGTTGGTTTGGAATGGAGGCCATCGACTGTGATTCCACTCCAGAAATGACTGGATTTGGTGTGCGATTTCTGCCACTTCCAGCCAGTTCATTTCCTTCCTTGCACTAAAAAAAACTCTCCCTCTTGAGTGGCTGTGGCTACCCAGGTTTACCCATGGTCTGAATGTTTTGTATCTTTTTGTCCCCTTTAGATGGTGTGCCCTTGTAATTTAAGTTATAGTACTGTTCTTCCAGTACTGAAGAGGGACACATTGCAGGGTGAAAAAGCTTACGGGAAGGGAGTTTGCATTTTCCTGTTGTCATATGGGCATGGCATTTTCTAGAGTGGTCAAAGTTGCACGTCCTTAACAACAGAAGCCAATATGTGTACACAAATGGAGCAAACTCTTCCACACAGCCAATTACAGTTGGTGTCCCACAGGGAGGTGTCATTGGCCCTCTTCTTTTTCTCATTTACATAAACGACCTTCCAAATGCATCGCAGCTACTCAAATCCACACTATTTGCAGATGACACTACATACGTCTTTTCTCATCCAAGCCCAGTCATGCTAGCCAATACTGTAAATACCGAATTACAGAAAATATCTACCTGGATGATGATTAACAAACTTACTCTCAATATAGACAAAACCTACTTCATTCAGTTTGGAAAGAGAACTACAGATGTCCCTCTTAACATAATGATAAACGGATCACCTATCACAAAGTTCACAGAGGAAAAATTCTTAGAAATCCACCATGATAATAGACTCAAATTTCAAACACATGTACAACAAATTTCCAAAAAAATCTCCAAGACCGTAGGCATATTATCCAAGATACGGTACTATGTTCCACAGTCAGCCCTCCTGGCCCTATATCACTCACTCATTTGCCCTTATCTCACCTATGGAATTTGTGCATGAGGCTCAACAACAATAAACCATCACACAACGTTAATTACCCAACAAAAGGCTGCGATCAGAATGATAAATTCTCACTACAGACAGCATACTCCACCAATATTCAAAACTCTAAACTTATTCACCGTACAAAACATCCATACTTAGTATTGTACCTATTACATACATAGAACACTTAACTCGGATATAAACCTTCCCCTCACACTTCTCTTTACCAACCTCAACAGAACACATGACCATAACACAAGGGACAGATTACTCTTTGATGTTCCTCGTATCAATTGCAGACACTGCAAGGCTCCAGGCGGACAACAACCAAAACTTTCAATTGGCTACAGAAAACAATATAAAGTTCAACAATGAGAAATTTCAATTACTCTGATATGGTAAACATGAGGAAATTTAACTTCATCAGAGTATAAAACAAATTCCAGCCACACAATAGAGCGGAAAACTAACGTCATAGACCTGGGAGTGATCATGTTGGAGGATCTCATCTTCAAGGACCATAACATTGCATCAATCGCATCTGCTAGAAAAATGACGGGATGGATAATGAGAACCTTCAAAACTAGGGAGGCCAAGCCCATGATGACACTCTTCAGGTCGCTTGTTCTATCTAGGCTAGAATATTGCTGCCCACTAACAGCGCCTTTCAAGGCAGGTGAAATTGCTGACCTACAAAATGTACAGAGAACCTTCATGGCACACATAACTGAGATAAAACACCTTAATTACTGGGAGCGCTTGAAGTTCCTGAACCTGTACTCCCTGGAACGCAGGCAGGAGAGATACATGATTATATACACCTGGAAAATCCTAGAGGGACTAGCACCGAACTTGCACACGAAAATCACTCACTACGAAAGCAAAAGGCTCGGCGGACGATGCAACATTTCCCCAATGAAAAGCTGGGGTGTCACTAGCACGTTAAAACAACAAAATAAGTGTCAGGGCCCAAGAGTTCAACTCCTCTCAGCAAACATAAGGGGGATTACCAATAGACCCGGCTGTCTTAAAGCAGGAAACTGGACAAGCACCTAAAGTCGGTACCGACCAGCCTTGCGGTGGCTCGTATTTTGGGTTATGCAGCCAGCAGAACAGCGGTTGATCAGGCCCGATCCACCATGGGGCCTGGTCACAGACCGGGGCCCGGGGGGGGCGTTGACCCCCGGAACAATCTCCATGTAACCCCACTCACACTATGTAAGCACTCAATGCACAAAACGCCCAAAAACGGGAATCATTACACTTTCCCGGGAGTTTACCTGGAGAGAGTTACGTGAAAAAAAAGAAATACTGTCGTTTTCAGTTCAGACCTTCTTAAAAACCCCATTTACTCACCCCAAAACTAAATAAATATGAAGAACGTACTCATAAATGTATAACCTGTGACCCTATCAAACATTTTTTTTTTTAGTTTCATACCCAATAGAAACTCCATTCCCTTGAATGCAGAGTAACTCACAAAGACCATATGACCTGTTTTTGCACACAAACATTTGATTTAATTCGATTTGCCCGGATTATGTTAAAAATTTTATGCTACATATTTTTACAACTATAAAGTTTCTTATTTAAATATCATTGTACTTTCATGTTGTAATTTTTTTACGTAATTTTTACCATGAATAACATTGCTTAGTTAATTTTAAAGTTAATTTTAAGTTTGCATATAATGCCTGCATACAAGGGATTTTGGCATTACACTCAACCATTGTTTTCTTTGTACAACTATTACATGTCCAAAATAGATAAAAAAATTTAAAAAATAAATAAATAAAAAATAAATAAATACTCTAACCTGACCCTCACACCTAAAAAAAACTTTCCCATGTTTCAAAACCTCCCTCCAACCCCAACACCTGCAACCTGCCACATTGCCCCCCTATCTACCCTGTCTACACCTTTTCCAAATCCAAAAATGCCACAAAGACCCCTTTACCCTTATCTAAATCTTTTCACCTATATGTTCACGGAAACACCTGGTCCACCACCCCCACCTTTCCAAAAGCCCCCTTTTTTCATCTGCATCCTTTTCTCCGTCTTACCAAATCTTTAATAATGACTCTAACATACACTTTACCAGGTAAACTCAACAAACTTACCCCTATAATTTTTGCACTCTCTTTGTTCCTTTTCTTTATAAAAAGGGAAATATGCACCTCTCTGCCAATCCCGGGTACCGGGATTTACCGGAGGGGTTTTCCGGGGGATAAACCCCCCCGCGGCTCGGTTTTGGACCGGCCCCTCCTGGGGATCAGACCCTGATCAACCAGGTGTTGTGCGGGCTGCCCAAACCAACGTACAGCCACACCCCGGCTGGCCAGGAACCGACTTAGGTGCTTGTACATGCCAGCTTGAAGACTGCCAGGGCCCTTTTGGGTAATCCCCCTTATGAAAGCGGGGGCATTGAACAGTCGGGGGCCCCCTGAACTTATTGTATGGTTCTTACCGGATTTTCCCTGGGAAGAGTTCCCCGGGGGAAACCCGCCCCCGCGGCCCGGCTGGCCAGGCCCCCGGGTGGCGGGCCCTGATCACCAGGCTTTTGCTGCTGGCTGCACCAAACCAATTATACCCACAGCCCGGCTGATCCGGAACTGACTTTAGGTGTTGTCCAGTGCCACTTGAAGACGCAGGGGGCTGTTGGGAACCCCCTTATGGGGGGCTGGGGGGCAGTTGAACATCTCGGCCCCGACACTTATTGTAGGGCTCTTAAAGTGTAGTGACACCCCCCTTTTTATTGGGGGATGGTGCTGTTGCCAAATCTTTTGCTTTCGTAATGAGTGATTTTCGTGTCAAGTTCGGTACTATCCCTCTAGGGTTTTCCCGGTGTATATAATCATGTATCTCTCCCTCCTGCGTTCCGGGGAAAACAGGTTTTGAAACCTCAAGCGCTCCCATAATTGAGGGTTTTACTCCTTAAGGGGCGCCGTTTAAAAATTCTTTACATTTTCTAGGTCGGGGAATTTTCCCTGCCTTTAAAGGGGCGTTAGAGTGCAGCAATATTCCAGCCTAGATAGAACAAGTGACCTGAAAATGTCATCATGGGGTTGGCCTCCCCAGTTTTGAAGGTTCTCATTATCCATCCTGTCATTTTTTTTAGCAATGCGATTGATACAAGTTTGGTCCCTTTAAGGTGAGTCCTCCGACATAATCACTCCCGGTCTTTGACGTTTTTTTGGGGTTTCGCTCTATTTCGTGGCCAATTTTTTTTTTTACCTGATGAAAATTTAATTTTCCCCATGTTTCCATATCTGAGTAATTGAAATTCTCATCGTTGAACTTCATATTGTTTTCTGCAGCCCACTGAAAAATTTGGTTTATGTCCGCCTGGGCCTTGCAGTGCTGCAAAGGAAGACACTGTCAGCAGATTCGGGTGTCATCTGCAAAGGAAACACGGTGCTGTGGTGACAAACCTTGTCTATGCGGTATGGGATGAGGAACAAGATGGGGCTAGTACTGTGCCTTGTGGAACAGAGCTTTTCACCGTAGCTGCCTCGGACTTTACTCTGTTTTACGACTACTCCGTGTTCTTGTGGGTTTTAGAAACCATCGCCGATTTTCCCGTTATTCTTTAGCGCCATTTTGTGCGCTATTACCCCATGGTCCACTTGCGAAGCTTTTGCAAAATTGTAATATTACATCTGATTTTTTTTGTCTTCTAGTGCATTTTTGGACCTTGTCGTGTGATCCAGTACTGAGACAGACAGAGCGACCTGTTCTAAACCCATTTGCCCGGGTTTTTTAAAAGATGGTTTCTAATGGGGGTGATCTTGCTTCTTAGGACCCTTTCAAAGATTTTTATGATATGGGATGTTATGCATTGGGGCTGTATTCTTTGTTGTTGCTTTACTGCCCCCTTTGTGGAGTGGGGTATTCTGTTGTTTTTAGTAACTGAGGGACACCCCCCCTGTCCATGCTCCCCCTCCTAGGATGGGGAAAAGGCTCTGATAGGGGCTTCTTGCAGTTCTTTTATGAACACAGAGTTCCATGGTCTGGGCCCCGGGGCAGAGTGCATGGGCAGTATTTTTTCGCCCGTTCGAATCATTTTGGCGTCAGGATAACATCGGGTAGGGTTTTGTTAATCAAATTTTTTGGCTCTCTTAAAAATTTTTTTGATCTTTTGACTCTCCCTCTGGGTTTGGGGGGCTGCTAAAACTGAGCATATTGGACTTGGTAGCTCACTCATTTCCTTGCTGTCATCTTGTAACCCTCTTGGTTTTAAATAGGGGCCCAATATGGGGGTTGTTCTCGATTTTTATTTGGCATAGGGGAGAAATATTTGGGTTTCTTTTGATTTCATTTATACTTTTAGTTTTCCCCCCGGATTCCTGATCCTAAAATTCTTTTAGCTTAAATTTTATGCTTGCTATTTCTCTCCAGTGTCTCCCTGCGCATTTCAATAATTTTACCTCTTTTACCGCTCTGTTATTCTTTTCCCTCGCCCGTTTTAAAAGGGAAAAGCCTGTTCTTTTTATTTTCATCTACTCCCCCTTTTTTTAGAGGAAAAAAGCTTGTGCATACATCGAGTGCCACCGAGTTAATTTTCTAGGCATAAGTTTTGGGGCTGTGTTGCTTTATATTTCCCCGCTTATATCGGTTGGACTTGTTTACTTGGGCCCCCTTTATGTTTTTGTTATTGAGTTGAATTTGGGGAATGCCCCTTGTGACTAGTCTCATTTTTTCGGTCTGGGGCTCCTCGCATACATGTCTGAACCTCAATTATGTTGTGATCTGAGTATATTTTTTTGATATGGTGACATTTCTTATCAGATCATCAATTGTTAGTGAATATGAGGTCTAGTGTATTCTCCAGTCTAGTAGGCTCTATTATTTGCTGGTTTAAATTGAATTTTGTGCAGAGATTTAAAAGCTCGTGTGAGTGTGAGTTTTCATCAGAGCTGCCTCTTGGTGTTATTTCTGCAACAATATTATTTGCTATATTCCTCCATTTTTAGGTGCCTAAGTTGAAATCCCCCAGGAGCAAGATGTTGGGTGCAGGAGCTGGAAGATTTTCCAGACAGTGGTCAATTTTTAACAGCTGTTCCTGGAAATTGCTGGGATGTTGCATCCGGAGGCTTATAGACTACCACAATGACTAGGTTTTGGTTCTCGACCTTTACTGCTAAAACTTCCACTACGTCATTTGAGGCATTAAGCAGTTCTGTGCAAACAAGTGACTCTGCAATGTACAGGCCAACCCCCCCCCTTTTGCCTGTTCACTCTGTCACATCTGTATAGGTTGTAACCTGGGATCCATATTTTCATTGTCCAAGTGATCCTTTTATGTGGGTCTCAGTGAAAGCCGCGAACATTGCCTTTGCCTCTGCAAGCAGTCCACGGATGAAAGGTATTTTGTTGTTTGTTGCTGGCTTTAGACCCTGTATATTTGCAAAGAAGAATGTTATCGGACTGGTGGTATTGTTGGTACTGGGGGGGGATTTTTTTCCGGCATTAGTATCTGTATCTGTTGGTTTGGAGTGGAGGCCATCGACTGTGGTTCCACTCCAGGAATGACTGGATTTGGTTGTACGATTTCTGCCATTTCCTGCCAGTTTTTTTTCCTTCCTGGCACTAAAAAACCTCTCCCTCTGAGTGGCTGTGGCTACCCAGGTTTTCCCATGGCCTGGATGTTTTGTATCTTTTTGTCCCTTTAGATGGTATGCCTGGCAATTTAAGTTATAGCACAGTCTTTCCTGTACTGAAGAGGTACACAGTTCAGGGTGAAAAAGCTTACAGGAAGGGAGTTTGCATTTTCCTGTTGTCATATGGGAATGGCATTTCCTAGGGTGGTCATAGTTGCACGTCCCATCTGTTTTTCCAGATTTCCCATGCCAGCAGATACCGAGTGCATAGTATGTGCACAGGCTTGGTTTCCGTTTGCCTTGGGTTTCTGTGACTGTATTCCCTGTTGGTGCATGTTTCCCTGTCTTACTTCTATCCTCCCTAGCACCAACAATGGAGCTCCCGTGCTAGTGACACCCCTGCTTTTCATTGGGGGGATGTTGCATCGTCTGCCAAGTCTTTTGCTTTCGTAGTGAGTGATTTTCGTGTGCAAGTTCGGTACTAGTCCCTCTAGGATTTTCCAGGTGTATATAATCATGTATCTCTCCCTCCTGCGTTCCAGGGAATACAGGTTTAGGAACCTCAAGCGCTCCCAGTAATTGAGGTGTTTTATCTCCGTTATGCGCGCCGTGAAGGCTCTCTGTACATATTCTAGGTCAGTTTAATATGTTTATTATGCACCCCATACCCATCCCGTGGGCGGTAGTCAAAAGATTACAGAGGTACATAATTGGTCCAGGGACTGGACTCCAAAGTTTTGATAGCTGAGCAAGTTACAGAGGTAATGAATTCACAATTTACAAATGTAATGAACTCACAATTTACAAAGGTAATGAACTCCAGGTAGGTCTAGTCACAATCATGGCAAGTTACAAAGGTATTTACAGATTACAGAGGTACGTAATGGGTCCAGGGACTGGGCTCCCAAAGTTGTGATGGCTGAACTAGGTACAAGGTAATGAACTCACAAGTTACAAAGGTAATGAATCCTGTAAGAATGGTTACTTACGTTTATACATGGCTACAATCATGAACAAATTATAGTGTAATGAGCAATTCACACTTCCACACCCGGTCACAAACTGTAGTGAGTTATTGGTGCAAATATTGAGTGTTGAGACACACACACACACACACACACACACACACACACACACACATATACAAATTCATACACACACACACACACACATAAACACGTGTGTGTGTGTTTGAGTTTGTGTATGTGTGTGTGTGTGTGTGTGTACTCAACTAGGTGAGTACACACACACACACACACACACACACACACATACACAAACTTAAACACACACACGCACACACACTCAATTACACACACACACACACACACACACTCATACACACACACACTCATACACACACACACACACTCATATGCACTCATACACATACACACGCACACACAAACACACACACCAAAACACACACACACACACACACACCAAAAACACAAACACACCAAACCCCCCACA
>NC_069428.1:47902240-47922695 GCF_026875155.1 Cherax quadricarinatus | reverse complement strand
ATAGACTTCGACGGGACAAGACGTGCCGTGAAATCAGGCGGCCCCCCCCACGTGTCTTCACTTGAGCCCGGGGGAAATCGGTAGAAAACCCCTCGATGTACCTTTGAGTTTCTCCTCCATCACCCCATACATAAGACGAGATATTCCCCTTTTTCCGTAGGATTGGCCAATTTAGGGACGTGATTTGGGTTTAAACTGAGGGTCGGCGTCTACAGAGAGAGTTGCCCAGTAAAAAACCAGCGTTCAGGTCTCTGAAGCTAGGTCTGAGTTGCAAATTTATCTAGGGGATCATCCCTCGGGGGATATGGAATTTTGGGTGCAGGCGGACAACTAATTAACGTTTTGAATTTTGCGGGAAATTTAATGCTCCCGGTTGCAGTGGTTCCCCAAGGGGAAGCCAAGGGGGCAAAAAGGGCTTAGGAAGTTGAAGATCAGGTATATGCTGCAACACCAAGAAAAGTTGTCCCCTTTTTTACGTGCATGCGGGGCGAGGTTTTTCTTGCAATACAATCTTTTTGTGAAAAAATCTGCCCTATAACCCCCATTTTTGGGGGGCTGAGGTACCCCAAATCTCCCCAACCCCTCGGTGTCAACCAGATTTTCCCAAAGGGTAGGCGATCACTTGGAGGCCCAGCCCAGACAAAAATTTCCCCGTATGCCTTTGGCAATTAATTAAGACAGCCCCTTTCCTGTACTGAAGAGGTACACAGTTAGGTTTAAAAAAGCTTAAGGAAAGGGAGTTTGCATTTCCTGTGTCAAATGGCAGGGCCCCCCATTTCCTGGGGTGGTCATATTTGCACGTCCCACTTTTTTTCAGATTTCCCCATCCCGGGAATACGGTGCATAGTATGTGCCAGGTTTGGGTTTTCCCTTTTTGCCTTGGTTTTCCCTGTGTCTGTATTCCCTTTTGGTGCAAGTTTCCATGTCTTACTTCTATCCCCCTAGCACCAACAATGGAGCTCCCACCAGTTTTTGGTAACATTCCTCACTATTGCTAAGTGGAGTCCTTGTTTGCTATTCCTGTAGGGATTCTAGTTTTCAATATTGGTTTATCTATCTTTGACTACTTTGTTTCCCACTACCACTCCTGTCCCTATGAGGTCATTTATATGTATTCCTCACTGCGTAAAATCCCCCGACTCCGGACAAAAACTCCCGCTTCACCATTACTGTCTCGCAGGACAGCACTCCCCTTTACCATTACTGTCTCCCAGGACAGGGACCTCCCGCTTCACCTTATTTCTGTCTCCAGGACAGCACCTCCTGCTTCACCATTACTGTCTCCCAGGGCAGCACCTCCAGCTCCCCATTACTGTCTTCCCAGGACAGCACCTCCAGCTTTACCATTTCTGTCTCCCAGGACGCATTATCAGCCCCACATTTACTGAATACCAGGACATCACCTCCAGCCTTACAGTTTTCTGACTACCATGGTCAGTATCAAGGGCAGTACCATTCCGTCCAGACTTTTTATGTTGCCACGTGTAGAAAGCTCCAGGTTTTCTATGAAAGAGCTTTGATGATCCCTTTTTAAACCTTTTATTTTTGCCCCAAATTTTTTCCTTTGGGGATACCCAAAAACCTTCCCTGTTTTAATATGCTTGTACTAGTTCTGGAATCTGCACAAGGGGCAGACACCCCTTCCACAAAAATGACAATTTATCCCTGTGGAAACCCGTTTGTTCGATTTACGCAGACTACCGGGCTTCATAATGATTGAATGGTTGATTTACGTAATTTTACTACAAACCCCTTGAATACTCTACTAAAATTTTTTTTTTTATAACAAAAAAAAGCGTAAGCACAAGGACTATACACAACTCTTAAAAAACCCCAAAATGAAGCTCTAGTATTTGTATTTCTATTTCTAACTGGTTTGGTATATTGGGACAGTTACCAGTACGTTCCTATTTATATTTTTTTGTGTTTGAAAGGGCCCCTAAACCCATCTTTTTACAGCCCGCTTTATTGCCCAAACGAACCCTTTTAAAAACCAGTCAAGGGTTCGGACCAGTAAGGGGTTCGGACCGTCTGATCTGTCTGGGGTCACTTTTTAAAAACTACGGGTCGGTGATTTGGGTAACACAAAAAGGATCTACTTAAAAATTTCTACCGAGTAATTGTGTTTTCTTTGATAAAAAAAGTATAATTGTGTTTGAAAAAACAGTGTTTTTGGAGCTCCTGCAATGAAAAGGGTCAAGCCTCAACCCTTTTTTATCAATCGCTGTATCTAGCTTTTCTAGGGTTTTTTCCGTCTCCACCACAATAAATGCTATATTATCACTATAGTTGACTGGGGGAAATTTTGGGGAAGGACGCTTTTTCTGTGGTGAATCCCTTTCTATGTCGGATTGAGGTGAGGAACAAAATGGGAGCGAGTACTGTGCCTTGTGGAACGAGCTTTTTACCCTACCGCCGGACTTTTCTCTGTTGATGACTACTCTCTGTGTTCTGTTAGTGAGGAAATTATAGATCCATCGACCGACTTTTCCTGTTATTCCTTTGCACGCATTTTGTGCGCTATTACGCCATGGTCACACTTGTCAAAGGGCTTTTGCAAAAGTCTGTATATTTTTACATCTGCATTATTTTGTCTTCTAGTGCATCTAGGACCTTGTCGTAGTGATCCATAGTTGAGACAGACAGGAGGGGACCTGTTCTAAACCCATGTTGCCCTGGGTTGTGTAACTGATGGGTTTCTAGATGGGTGGTGATCTTGCTTTTAGGCCCTTTCAAAGATTTTTATATGGGATGTTGTGCTATCGGTCTGTAGTTCTTTGCTGTTGCTTTACTGCCCCTTGTGGAGTGGGGCTATGTCTGTTGTTTTAGTAACTGTGGGGACGACCCCCGTGTCCATGCTCCCTCTCCATGGGATGGAAAAGGCTCGTGATAGGGGCTTCTTGCAGTTCTTGATGAACACGGAGTTCCATGAGTCTGGCCCTGGGCAGAGTGCATGGGCATGTCATTTATCCCTGTTCGAAGTCATTTGGCATCAGGAAAAACATCGGATAGGCTTGTGTTAACCAAATTCTGTGGCTCTCTCATAAAAAATTCATTTGGATCTTCGACTCTCAGTCTGGTTAGCGGCTTGCTAAAAACTGAGTCATATTGGGACTTGAGTAGCTCCTCTTTTTCCTTGCTGTCATCTGTTTTAGGCCCCAAATCTTGTTTAAGTAGGGGCCCAATACTGGACGTTGTTCTCGACTTATTGATAATTAGTATTTTATAAATGTAAACCACACAATACCCAAAACCTGTAAACCCAAACATTGTAACCCTTATTGAGAATAAACTTGAATTGAATTGAAATGTGGGGATGTCGAAAACGGTTTTTTCATGCAGTCTTTTTTAGTTCCTCCTTGGAAGGGTGAGATTATGGATGAGGGGGGTTATCAGATTTTTGGATTGTGGGTCGTTTCCCACTCCTACGGGCTTTATTGTTGGATGTAAGTAAGGTGCCAAGGGATGTGGGAAGGGCTGTAATGTATGGCATAGTGGACTATTTATATGTTTCTTGGGGGATGCGGGAGGTAAGGGGAGATTTGAGGATAAAAGCTTAGGCAGCGAGGATCTATAGGACGGTGTGTAGGAGTAGACATGTCTATGGGGGGCATTGGGTAACCAGTTTCCCAGAGGGTTATTGAAACCTCACTGTGGGTCACCTCCTTCTCTTGGTCCCTAGGGGAGGGCAAGGGTTTGATCTCCTTTCGAGGGATGTAAGTGGCAGGGTTGTTCAGTTGCAAGGGTGTGTTAGAGGTGTGTATGGTGTGGATGTTTGCTAGGGTTGTTTGTTTGTACGGTTTTCTCACAAAGTACGATCTTTCTCTTGTGCACCCCGAAATAAAAAAATAATAATATTCAAGACCGAGTTTATGAGGCCCTTTGTTACCCCAAGGTTATGTTTATCCATTAAGGAAAAATTTTTAACCCTGATAACTAGACTTGGGGTCTCGTGTTTGGAACCCGGGGTGTCATTTCTATCCTCATGTCACCTTTTCGCTGTTAAAATTTTTGTTTTTGAGGGTGATGTGACCCTTTTTTTTGTAATTTTTATGAATTTTTGGTTTTTGGGACCATGTGTATGGATGGTTTGACAAGAGAAACATATGGCCTGTCTTTGTATTAGTATTGGGGGACTGGGGCTTAATTTTTCCTGAGCATTATGTATCTTTGTGATAATGGGGGCTTTTTTTTATGTTTTGTATTGTATATATTTTTTTGGGCATCTGGACAATTGATTATGCACTCATGTGAACTCAATTCTTTGGGGGAAACCCCACTAGGGGGTGGGTGGAGAGGTTTTTGGGTTTTGCAGGGTTTATTAGGGCTTTTCTAGATTTGTTTGTAAACACTTGGCTAAGCGAGGAATGCACTGGGCAACTCGTTTGGTCATAGCTGTGCATGTTTTAGTTAATATTGAGTTTGAGTTTATTACGGGGGTGAGGGGGCTGTTTCACCAGAGTTTGGTTTAAAATAATGTGGAGGGGATGTTTGGTTATGTGATCTTTTCTAATCTATTTTTATACGAGATGGGATGTTACAGTTGTATGGAATCTATGTATACTTCTTTTTTTGGTTTTCCATATATTTTTTTTGTTATCCTTATGTTATTTTAATTGTATTATTATTTTTTAATCAAAAAAAAGCCTAACCACAATATAAGGAAAAGTTCCAGAATGCACTGGAAACGGGGTTATTTTGCATTTTTTGAAGTTTTTTTTTGGGGGTTGTTAATGGTGGGGGTTTAAGTTACCCGGGACGGGCAATCTCGGGGAAGGGATTTTTTTATCCCTTTATAAACGTTGTTACGTGGTTGTTCAGCGAGAAACCTTGTTTTTTCCCCTTTTAAATAAAAAAAAAAAAAAAACCCCTTAACCGATTTTCAGCCCTTTAACCCCAGATAAGGGCCCAGGGGTTTTGTTATTTCCAGTTCCCTTCCGGGAGTAAACAGGAATCAGGGAACTGGGGAAAGGGTCCCAAGAAAGGGTTTTGACCCAGGTAGGAGGACCTTTAAAGTTTATAAGTCTTCTTTTGACAGGTTGCGTACAGGTCTTCCTGGGGATATAAAAGACAGAAACACTACTCGAAAAAAAGGGTTGGAGCGTCCCATCCCCCCCTGAAACGGGGTGTCCCTAGCACTTTAAAGGCCATACAAAAGTGTGGGGGCCCCGAGAGTTAACGTGAAATGGGGGGATTACCAAAATCAGTTTCAAGCTGGATGGCAAATAAAAGGGACACCGGGGTCCACTTTTTTAAAAACATTTAAGGCCACCCCCCCCCCCCACCCCCCCCCCCCCCCCCCCCCCCCCCCCCCCCCCCCCCCCCCCCCCCCCCCCCCCCCCCCCCCCCCCCCCCCCACCCCCCCCCCCCCCCCCCCCCCACCCCCCCCCCCAAAAAAAAAAAAACCCTTTGCAAATACAATGCCTCCATCAACCCCATAGCCCCCAAAGTGTTGTTCTATGTATTAAAGGTATACCATCCCCTAAAAAAATAAAAAGAACAAGAAAACCCCTGACAGAAAATACTTTAAAAAGTAAAAACCTAAAATTCATCCCTGTGCAAAAAAAAAAAAAAAAACCTTTAAAAAAAAACCCCTTGAAAAAGTACACAGAAGATATGATACAGCAAAAAAAGATAAATTATAATTACAAAAAATTAAAAAAAAGACAACCAAAAACCTACAAAAAAAAAGTGCAATGACTACCACAATAAAATTCCCGAAAAGAGCAGGAAACGCTTAACAGAAAAAAAAGAGCAAGATACTCCAGCACAGAAATAACTTTAGCAAAACACAAAACTCAAAAATTATCCCTGACCCTTGCTGGTATTTAAAGCAGCCTGAACTCCCTCCATATCACCTGCCAGTTATACAGGGGGTACACAGCCCCCCCTGTAAGAACCCCTCCCACACCAACCCACTAATTTTTTAAACCCTTCATTTTTAAAACCCCTGTCTTACTGTCAAATAAGAACTCAGAAACCCTCGAAACCCAAAAGTTCTGCCCTCCCCGTATCTAGCACCCCTATTCCCCCTATCCCCCTAAACCCCTTCCCCCCACCCAAATATACTTTGCTTAATATATAAGACCATTACCCTGGGCCCAAACCCAACAACCCTGCCCCCTTTTTCACATCCTATAACCATTTCCCTTAGATACCGGGCCCTCTAAAACCCCCACAAAAAACCCAAAAAACCCCCCTCTGTATTTCCTGAATGCCCTGGGGCCCCAAAAGGGGAAAACCCCCTCCCCAACCCCCCATATTTTCTATACACAAGCAGTTAATAAAAAAACCCCGTGCGTAATGACTTCACTAACCCTAAAAAACCTACGCTTCCCCAAAAACCCTACCGGATAGTTCAGATTTGATCCCCTGCAACCCTGCCCCTGCGCCATATACCTATCCAAAAACCCAAAAGTCTGTCCAAAAATGACCACCCCTCTCCTTCCCCAATCTCCCCAGCCGCCCCTACCTCCAATAACCTGGACTTTCTAGTTAACTCCCATACCTAAAAACTTTCCCCAAAACTCTTAATTACCTCCCCCACCCTCCTTAAAGCCCCATCTTCCCGAACGTGGTGTCATAAATTCCAAAAATTTCCCCCCCTGCGCCCCCTTTTCCCCTCTGAAATTTCCCCCCTCCCACCCTCAAAAAAAGGGAGCTGCACACTGCAAAGAGAACTGAAAGAGCGGGAAACCCCCTGCCTTAACCCCCTTCCCTAGCCGGCTCCCCCAGTTTTCCCTTTAAACCTGCACCCCAAACCCCCCCCTCGAGTAGAGTGTGACCCACTCCTACCCCCTCCCAAAACCCCTACAACCAAAAATTTTCCCTACACCATCATAACCCTGACCCCAACCCAAACAAAGGGATGCCCCCTCGGCAGTCTCATAAAACCCTTACCGCTGTCCCCTTTTTCATATTTTCCCCCGGGACCCCATACTGACCTTTGTATCACACCCCAATTCCCTTCTTCAATAAACCCAATTCTTTGAAAAAAATTTTAAATCTGAAAAAAATTAATGACAAGGCGATAATCCCCCAAAACCTTTCCCCCCTCCCTTGGGCACCAATACTAAAACCCAGTTTTCTGTGTTCCCCCCATCCTACCTGCTAAACATAAAATTTCAGAACTTCCCTAGGCACTTCTCGACTCTTAAATGTGCTCTATAAAAATATTAAAAAAAAAAAAACCCCACCTTTCCTTCCCCTTGCCTCCTTAATGCTGCCCTTCAACATTTCCGGGCCCCTCCCCCAACCCCAATGTGCCCAAACCCAAAATGCATCAAACCAACAACCCCTCCCCCCTCTTTCATTTCTCCTAAAAAAAATAATTGCATACCTATGATCTGTCCAATCGAAAAAACCCTGCCCCTGCACATCCCCCCCCCCTTCCCCCCCACTAAATGCCCCACGATTAAACTGTTGCCCTTAAATTTCCTTGTAATCCCCGGCGGCCTGTCCCTTTTTAAATTAAGACACCCTCCAAGCCTCCCCTTTAAAAGGGGTGCTCAAACCTTCGTTATGTTCTCCATAAGGATTCAAAAGTTCCCCCAAAAACCCCTTTCCCTACCCCCCAAAACAATCATTCAACTGCCCTCTAAGAAATTTCTGCAGACCAAACCCCCCAGGTGCCCCTTCCCTGCCCTGTGGCTTGAAAAATTTTGAATCTCCCCCTTTGTATACAACTCCACCCGTCTAGCAAGTTACATCCCCTCCTAGTACCAAAATTTTTTTCCCCAGTCCCGAAAGGACAAACCTGATTTTCCTCCTGTAAAAGCCGCCTTCAGTTTTCCCAAAAACTGGGAAAAACGGTGGAATATATTCCCAAAAGGGCAGCCAACACCCCCCTGTGATCAGACTTATTATTTTAATCAAAAAGAAGCGCTAAGCCCCAAGGGTAACGCATGCGGGTAGGGGAAGGAATCGAGGGTATCGGGCAGCAGAAGGGGGGGGGGGATGATTAGTGGTTACAGAAAAAAGCGGGGAGGGGGTAGTGCGGGGTAGGGGTAGCAAAGATTGAGGTAGAAAGGGCTGAAGGTATTCCCCAGTTTATGGGGTAAGTCAGTTGTTGTAAAAGGTCAAAGAGGGGAGTCCAGAAGGTGGTCCATTTTGCGGAAGGGAAAGGTAAAGAGAGAGCAGCGGAGCAAAGGCATTGGAGGGAAATTCTGCGTGCTCGTTGATAAAGGGGCAGTCTGATGAAAGTGGGGACAATAATGGAAACCCGCAATTCTACAGAGAGGAGCGGGCGCCTCTCCATGAGAATCCATGAGCAAGACGGTAGGGCAATGCAAATGCGGGGGAAGTAGTTCCCAAACTCGACATGGAGACGAAAATGGCAGTAACCATACTCGGTTTAAAAGAACAAAACTTTTTTTGAGCGAGCAGACCAACATTTTTGCAAGGGTGGAAGGTGGGTAGCTATTACAGCAAAATTGTCCAGATAGGAAAACCCCTTATGAAATTGGTAGGTATGTACTGCTGACCACGCAGCAGTGTCTGCCCGTTTTTGCCCTGTACGTCAAAATGCCAGGGACCCAACCCAAAAAAAAATATATGCTGGAGAGATATGGCAGGCCAAAATTGGTACGGAGAAAATAGGGGTGAAGTATATCAAATTTTCCTATAGCCCGTAGAGCACAAGGGGGGTTTAGACAACCCAAATGATGACACAGGAAAATGCGATACAATAAAATGCGCAAAAAAGGGTTTCAATTCAGCAGTAAAAAGTGCCGTAGTAGTAAATGCCCCTTTAAAAACGAGTGGGAAAAATGCTGTGAATCCTACGCCGTCAGAAGATTTAGAGCCCCCTGTGTACCGACGAGGCGAGAAAGAGGGGGGAAGTGGTCAAAAAAAAGAGTGGGAAGCCCCCCTAGGCAGTTGGGCTTTTGAGAAAGGGGGGGGAAAGAACAGACCCAAAAAAGCTGGAACTTCCCGAGGGGTAGGGAAAAAAAGAGATGTACTGAACATTAAAAGGGATAATGAAGGAAAAAAGGCGAAGAGAGAAGGGGGAGCAAAAAGGGGCGCGAATAAATAAGTTACTAAAATCAGTGACCCTTTATAAATGAAAGGATGCTGAGATTTGAGAGCGCAATATTTGTGAACGCAAGGGTCACGGTGATCAGACAAGGATGGAAATTCGCTTCTGCATAGGGCTTAAAAGGGAAGAAAAAACCCCCAATAAATTAAATTTTGGGGTTTTTCTTTTTCCCATGAAAAATTTAAATAAACCATTTATAAAAAAACAAATTTAAAAACCATCTTTCCCCAAAAAAATTTCAAATTTCCCCTCATAATTCCCTTTAAATAATTTTTTCCAATAACCTCTCAAAAACCCTTCACCATTACCTTCTAAACCAAAAAAATATCCTTCTCTATTATTTTTTTTTTTAAAAAAAACCAAAACATCAAACCCCACCAAACAAAAAAAAAAATTTTAAAAAAAAAAACCCAAACAAAAACAAAAAAAAAAATTTTTAAAATTTTATCCCTAAACCCCCCCCTTACTTAAAATCAAAACCCCCTTTTGAAAGGAAATTTTTTGTTAGTAAAAAGCTTAAAAAAGTGAAAATTCTGGGGGGATAAGGATTTGGGCTTTTGGGCCAAAAAATTTTCCATGTTCTGTTCTAGGCCTTTTCAAGGGCAAAAAATATGGAATAACTGATGTTTTTTGAAAGGGGTTCTTAGAAAGATGGTAAAATTTTGGGGAAAAGTGGGCTTTCATGTCCTGTCCGGTTTGCGTAAGGGAAAAATGGGAATTTAAAAAGCTTTTGGAAGAACTTTGATCAAATAAGATTGAAAAGACGTAAGAGGTGCAAGGGGAGAAAATGTCAACCCCGGAAACCCCGGCAGAACGGGGAGCCAGGTCAGAAGAAACTTTTTACCACTCATTTTCCCCGAAAGTTTTTCCAAAACGCATCATGGGAGGAAGCAGAGGTGATGGTGGAGCTTTAATTCACCAGCAAGTGTGTTTGGGCTTTCACAGAGGGACACGGTGAGCGATCCCCCCACGCGTCGGGCTTAAAATCAAAAAAAAACTCCAATGGTTCTATTTTTACTGGTCCCTGCCCAACGCAGCACATTTAAAAAGAAACTGCCCTAGCAAAGCAGGAGACCCCCAAAAGGCACGCATTTCTGAGAATGCCTGCCCGGGTTTGGGGAAGGGAATGAGAAGCTGGGGTTTAAAAATGAGGATGAGAAGGGGTGTAAAAGCCCCTCAAAGGGGGACGAAGAAAAAACCCTCACAAAAAAACCCAGTTAGTTGTGAGTAAAGGTCCCAATTTCCCTGATAAAATTTTCCCAGCAGGGGTTTACGAAGAGGTGGTAATTTTGAAGGGGAAGTAAAAATTTTAAGAATGTTTTGGAAAAAGATCGCTGTCATGAAAATCGGGAGAACAGACCAGGTAAGTTAGTGCAGTGGGGGAAAGGCAGAGAGGGATCGAGGGGGAGGGAGGGAGTAGGGAAGTTTAAAAATTGGGTGGGGTTTTCCCTGTTTTTAAAAACTTGGAGGGGGGGGGGAAGCAAAAAAACCCTTTTCCCTAAATTTCCCCCCGGGGGAATCACGTGGCCCCCCGGGGAGAAAATGATGGGCATTAAAATCGCCAAAGTAACAGAAGTGGTGGCAGTAATGAGGAAAAAAGAAAGGAAATACCCGGGAATAGTTTTGCTGAGAAGGAGAGAGGTACAAAGAACAGTGTTTTTTACACCTATGTAGGTGGAAAAGGGTGCTGTGAAATTTGGCGAAGTAGAACAAATAGCTGGGGTAGGAATACCCAGTGTGTAGAAAGAAGGGCACTTTCTTTAAATTTAAAAGGCCCCAAAAGGATACAAAAAATTATACCCTTGTGAGGGGATAGATAACGCGAGTGAATTTTGGTTCTTGAAAGGGCAAACCCCAACAGGGGAAAATTGGGAGAAGGGAACGTCTGAAACCCCACCCCGATTACCCCTGGGGCCCCGTATATTTCACTGTAAAAAAGGCCCCTGGGTTTTAACGATAAAGATTTAGAAAAACCCCAAAAGGGAAAGGGAAATTGGGTAGAGGGGTTAGAAAAGTCGAATGCGGGAGCAGCAGAAAAAAATTCAAGAGCGGGAAGGAAAAGGTGGGGTTGTGGAAAAGGGGGGGAAAAGGGGTTTGGGAGTGGAGAAGAGGAAAGAGAAAAAACAGGGGGGGTGGATCAGTGTCCCTTGATGGTTTGGCCTTGCAATTAAATTTAGAGATTGCTTCAGGTGTTTTGGGGGTTCAAGAGACATCGTATGGAGACAATATTGGAGATGGCAGGAGAGGAGTTTGTGTTTGAGTAATAAAAATCGGGAACTGTAAATGGACTGTATCAAAGGTTAGGGAGGGGGGGAAACGGGTGGAGGGAATGGAGAAGAGTGGAAGGGGGCACCAGAAGCGAAACCTGGTAGGTGGCAGAAGAGGAAAGAAACGTGGGGAAGGGGACAGGGATAGAGAAGGCACAAGCTGTACAAGGAGGAGGAGGAATGAACTCTGACTTGTAACAGAGCCAGTGAAAGGGGAAGACCCAGTTAACAGAGTCTGTGAAGGTAAAGTGTGTGGAGGTGGATGAAGGGAAGGAGGGATTAAAGGAGACTTGAGCAATGGGTTTTTTTGGACTTTTGAGGAAGTAGAGGGGGATTGGGAAGACGGGTCTCCTACGAAGGTCCTCTTGTCTATAACTGGGCTTGAGAAGGAGAACATGAAGATGTGAGAGCAGATGAGGTGCTGTTGAAAGTAGGGCTTCTGACGCCCAGGACGCTAATAGAATTGAGAACAGGAGAGTGGACTATGAAAGGGGTAACCACAGAGGAGGCGTGCAGAAGAGGGACCTATAGAAGTTGAGGGAACTTTAGAAAGCACATGAGTTATGAGATAAGAATACTGGTATAGTCCTCCCTTGGCACAGGTGTTGTTGATGAGAAACTGAATAGCAAGGGAGACTATCTGCCTCTTTGAGGCAATGGCATCTTCTTGCTCATTAAGTAGGGCCTCGACGGCATACGGCAGAGAGAAAGAAGGGCGTGTTGTATAAAGCCTCAGACAATTCGCAGAGGGAGGTCGGCTACACGAGTATTAGAATGGTCATACGGCACCGCCAGACTAGCTATTTGGCAATAGATCTGCAATATTTTGCTGGGTGACAATCGGCAGCAAATTTTACACTGTTGGGGTGTTAGGAATCACCTTTCGAACTGTGCTAATATAATGTCCTGAAACATAAACAGAGGATGGGCGTTTACCGGCTGTCGAAGTTAATCGAGCCTACTTTTGCAAGGGTATCTGTCTCCTCACCCTCCGGGCAGGTGATAGGACATATGTGTGGTCTACTTTGAGGTTGGCGATGGAGTCTGTGAAGTTCAGCTGTGTGGAGAATGTCATTGCCAAATGTTGGAAATTTGTTGGACTATGGTTATGGTGGCAGTAATGACAGTTACCACTACAAGAATTGACTCGGGATTGGGAGTATGATATTTTTCAGATTTTTTTTTTATTAACACCACTGGCTACCGAGTCCGTCCACACAAGGTAGGGTGGCCCGATAAAAGATAAAACTCGCGACACCATCATTCACTCCATCACTTTCTTGCCAGGAAGGTTGCTTTACCACTACAGTTTTTTTAAACTGCAACTCATTAACACCTCCTCCTTCAGAGGTGCAGGGCACTGTACTTCCCATCTCCAGGACTCAAGTCCGGCCTGCTCAGTTTCCCTGAATCCCTTTATGTTACTTGTCCACTCCAACAGAGCATCAGTGTAAAAACACATTTGTTCTCTCCATTTCATCCTATCAAACATGCTCCACGCATGCCTGCTGGAAGCCCATGCCCTCGCACACAAACCTCTTTACCCCTCCCTCCAACCTTTCTAGGTGGACCCCTACCCCCGCCTTCCTTCCATACAGGACTGATACACTCTTGAAAGTCATTCTGTTTAGCCCACCCAAAAACTATGTCCAAACCACCTCAACAACCCTTCCGTCAGCCTCTGGACACAGTTTTGGTATCCCGCCCTTACTATAACGTTTCCAGTACTACGAATGTATACGTGCATTATTTCATACAAAAGATACATGGCCCTGCCAGACATGTACATGTTTCCACCTGCCTCCAGACTTCTCCTCGCTGCAAACATTCATCACCCATTGCTTAACACCCATATATAAGAGCGTGGGTAAAACTATTACGCTCATAACATTCCCCTCTTTGCCTCCAAAGGACAAAGTTTGGTGTCTACTCTCAAAACTCCTAAGTGCACCACTCTGGCCTTTTCCTCCTCATCAAATTCTATGATTCACCTCATCTTTTCATTAGACCATGCCGCTGATGACAAGTCCATATCCCAAATATCTTGAATACTCATTCACCTCCTCCATACTCTCTTACTCCAATCTGTTATCTCCATTCTCCTTCATTCACTATTCTTTTTTGTTATCCTCATAACCTTACTCTTTCCTGTATTTGACTTTTAATTTTCTTCTTTTGCATACAACCAAATTCATCCACCAACCTCTGCAAACTTCTCTTCGGATCTCCAAGAGCACAGTGTCATCAGCAAAGAGCAACTGTGACAATACGTCCCAACTTTATGTCTGGATGCTTTATCTTTTAATCCATGCCTCTTGCCAAGACCTCAGCATTTACTTCTCTTACAACCCCATCTATAAATATATTAAGCAACCATGGTGACATCCTACATCATTGTCTAAGGCCTTCTTTTATGGGAAATAATCTCCCCTCTTTCCTACATCCTCTAATCTTGAGGCCCTCACTTCCTCATAAAAAACTCGTCCACTGCTTTCAGTAACCTACCTCCTTACACAAATTACACCTCAACATCTGCCACACTGCACCATCTTCCACCCTGTCATACACCTTTTCAAATCCATAAATGCCACCAAAAAACCCTTTTGCCTAAATCTACATACTGTTCAAATATATATGTTTCACTGCGTACATACACCTGGTCCACACACCCCCCTACCTTTCCTAAAGCTTCCTTGTTCATCTGGCTCTCCTATTTCATCTTATCTTAATTCTGTCAATAATAAACTATATTCATACACTTTACCAGAGTATACTCAACGACTTATCCCCTATTAAATTTTACACTCTTCTTTATATCCCTTTGCCTTTATATCAAAGGAACTTATGCATGCTCTCTGCCCATTCTCCAAGGTACTTTACCCTTTCCATACATTTATTAAATAACTGCACCAACCACTCCAAAACTATATCCCCACCTGTTTTAACATTGTCTATCTTGATCCCATCATAATCCCCGGACTGGCCTTATTCCCTCTTTCTATTTACTTATGCCTCACGACTTCCCCCCACACTCACAAACCCTGGCTCCTCCTCATCCTACAAGATGTGTATTCTCTCTTGCCCTTATACACGAAATCATAGCTTCCCTATCTTCATCATCATTTAACAAATCCTCAAAATATTCTTCATCTTCCCAATACCTAAAAACTCTCCATTTAATAACTCTCCTCTCCTATTTTTAAAACCGTTTTTCAATAGTTGCAGAATAGTATCGATATGTGAAAGAAGAGGAAAGATATGAGCTGGGTGCGATGTGGACTCAGAAAATGCGTAATGATACAATTGCAAAACAAACCCTGGCACCGCCTGGGATTGTAGACACTGCGGTAAGAGGTCTCATAACTCCAGGCCCGTTCGTTAGCCACATTCTAGACCAGCTAGCCACATAAGATTCGTCAACTAGGTATATTTCTTACAACCATAGAAGGTTAGCACAGGCACCAACTGTGACCACCAAATGCAAGTTTTTACGGACCGAATGTCTCCGCTGCGTGGCCGTGACAAACTCTAGCTCATGTTGCCTTCACTTGCCGTCATCATGACTCACGAAATCGTAATGACACGATTGCAACAACCCATACACCGGGCAGGATGGAACCGCGGTAAGAGAGTCTCAAAACTCCAGCCGTCACGTTAGCACTAGACCAGCTAGCCACAATAAGATTCGTCCACTAGGTATATTTCTACACATAGGGAAGGTTTAGCACAGGCACCACTGTGGGGGACCACAATGCAAGTTTTTACAGATGAATCTCCAGCTAGCGTGGCCATGGCTAATGCGACGGGCTGGTGTTTTGAGACTCTCTGACCGCGGTTCAATCCCGTCCGTGTATGGTTTGTTTGCAATCGTGTCATTACGATTTCGTGAGTCATGTTGACGGCAGTGAAGGACTTGAGCTAGAGTTCGTCACGGCCACGCTAGCGGAGATTCATCTGAACAAAAACTTGCATTTGTGGTCACAGTGGTGCCTGTGCTAACCTTCCTATGGTGTAGAAATATACCTAGTTAGACGAATCTTATTGTGGCTAGATGGTCTAGTGGCTAACGCGACGGGCTGGAGTTTTGAGACTCTCTGACCGCAGGTTCAATCCCGGCCGGTGTATGGTTTGGGTAGCATTCTGGACAGTGATGATGTGCATACTGCTCTTGAGAGAAAGGAAATATCTCTACCAATATGGTGTAAGAGCGCATTGCCAATACTATGGTTGGAAAGATAGACAATAGAGGAAGTCGGTCGCAAAGTAAAGAATTTAGTCCATTGTGTGAACTGAAACTGAGAAACTGAGCGTGGAAAGGGAGTGTATAACATGTCGGTCTTTTCTGAGTAGAACGTGAAGGTGGTGAAGTATCATCATCAGGCAATTGTTGTTGGCATTTAGAAGTGGGACCAGAGTTAGTCCAACGCGGGACGGGCTGGCGATTTGAAAATTTGCGCACCATAGAGGGAGAGGCCGCAAGCATAGTCAAAGGAGGGCGAGGTCAGACAAATCGAAGGAGTCAGTTGAGCCCCCCAGTATGGGAAGCGGGTGATGAAACAGCACAAGCAAGAGGTACAGGGGCATCAGCAATCAGCAGTGTCCGGAGAATGGTAAAAAAATGAGGGTCAGAATGGGGTGTGTTATCAAGAAGGGGCCCAGGGGCAGGGTCATGGACTGGGTCTTCCATGGTTAGGTTACTTCTTTCTTTTTGTTTTTAAGAAAAAGAAAAGAAAAAGAAAAAAGAATAAAAAAAGGGGGGAATGAGGAGGAATGAAAGGGCCGGAAATCTCCCTCCGCATCCAAGAGGACCTCAGCACCGCAAGTAGCAGATGCAGCGTGGAACCCGTGCCATACCCTACCCATCATGCCAGAAAACCAGCAATCTGGGATAGCAACCTCACATCTGCTGAGCTACCTTGGTGGACAAAAGAGAGGGCGGCCAAATATCTGCCACAAAACATACCTCCTTTGGCCACCACCCCAGGAATATGAAAGGTGGCCTCCAGAGATACACCCATCGCCCAAAAGACACCCAAAGCCACCCCCCGGGAGACCAGAGAGGGATCAGCACATCCCCAGGCGATCCAGATTCCAAGGCAAACTACACCACTGCCAAGAACCTCAATGGAATGGGATGGACCCTGGTACCCTTCCCCTTACTTAGGAACTAACATGCCTGTGGGAAGAATCCCAAAAGCCAAAAAGAGGAAGGGAATAAGGTAGGGACGGGGAGGAGGAAAGAAAAAAGGGAGGATGAGGAGGATGGGATAGGGAAGGGGGGATTGGGGGGTAATTATGTTCGGTCTGAGGAAGGAGACCAACAGGTCTAATTCCTCAGACCAAGAGCCTCTTAACCACACCAAGGAGCCCCCTTGAAGAGGGGTATCCAACAACAGTGTTTGTGTGTGTTAGGAGTGAATGGAGGCAAGTGGTTTTTTACAACTTGAAGTGCTGTTGGAGTGTGAGCAAGGTAACATTAATGAAGTGATTCAAGGAAACCAGTTAGCTGGATTTGAGTCCTGGATGTGGGATGTATAGTGTCTGCACTCTGAAGGCGGGATGGGGAAATTTTCAGTTTCGAACTGTAGCATCGAGATACTTCTGGCAAGACAGTGATGTGTCAGCATAGTTGCTGATCCCATATATATTTACGTGGATGTACGGAGATTTCTTTCAACCAGCACATTGGACATTTTGTGTCACCAGCAGGCCGACCTCACAGCTAGCTACTCGAGCTAGCGTCCATCAGCCTCTCTGCACTGCTTACTGGTCACTCTTTGTCTTAGTGTTTTATTTGCTTATTTGCATTACTTCCGAGGGTTGACCCGGGTTTGCAAATTAAGCCAAGCCACCAAGCCAGTCTGTGGGGGGAGTCAGCCCTACACCATCCAGCCTGTCTTAAGTACCAGCCTTGCCTGCTAAGCCAGCTTTCCATCCCTGCTGTGCTCATTGTTACAAGTTCTCAAGCCATCTGTGTGAGGGTTAAGCCAAGAAGCCATGTGAATTCCAGCCTTCACTGTCACTTTGTGCTTCCAGTTCTAAGCTGTTCTGAGTGTTTTACCATCCCTGTAGTGTTGTGGTATTTGTGTTTGGTTTTTTTTTTTTGTCAGCCAGCCTGCTTAGAATATTTTGTGTGCCTAGTGTGGTGTCCCCAGAGTTGCTTCTGCTGCCATCCCTTAGTGCCAGTCACCACGTGCTGTCTCACAACGCTGCATCACTCACCCACCCCACTACCACCACTTTTTTTTTGTGTCCTTATAACGGTCTAGCACCATATTTTACGGCCACATAGGGGGTCAAGACGCAAGATTGTTTCTTTGACCCTGTGTGCCAATGTAAAAGCCACCCGTGTGAGTCTATCATCGATTTAACACAAACACTTCGAAATTCGCTGGGTAGTGGAGTGCGCACCAGCCCACGAGACTCCATCACTACCTTCTCCACCACCATCACTATCAACTCCACCAACGTCACTACAGTGATAAATATTTTTTTATAGACATTTGCGAGTGCTGAGACCCAAATTTCAGTGAATTTCCTTAGTGACATTTCCCTTCCAGTGATCTTAATGACATTTTTTTGACTCTTGATTAGACTTAGTGTTCATTACATTCTGTTTGCAATACTTTTTTTTTCTTCTTTCTTCAGTGTTTAAATTTTTGTGCTTTATTTTTATGTCTTGTGTTGTGTTCATTTTTTTTTATATACATGAAGTAAGTACTTTTCCATTTTTCCCAGTTGTGTGCACTATATAAGCAGTATAAACTTGTGTTTATGCTTCATAATTATCCTGTGTTCACAGTATTGTGTTCCTTGTCTAGTAATTTATGCAGCAAAGATATTCAGTAACTTATCTTATATTCTGCATCACAACTCAGTGTTGTCTCAAGTTATTTTTTTTTCTCCCAGCATTTGTGTTCTTGCTGATTTTTTTTTTCTATTCATTCATTTGCATTTTTTTTCTGTGTTGAACATTCTTGCATTATTTTCATTTAGCCAGTGTCTAATTTGTCTTATCTCCACAGACAATAGTGCCATTATTTTGTTTGAAGCAAGACAATTATTTTCCAATTTTTGTCACCCCAAGCCTCATTGCAAGAAAATTCTCATAGTATTGTGCATATATTGATGTGTTGTGTTCCTGCCTTATAGTGAGTGTTAACCTTTCTCTGCTTTGCGTTTTTTTTTTTTGCCCTTTATTATTTTTTCATATTTCATTGATCAAATTCACTTAGTGCAATTTTTTAACTACTTTTTAAAGTAAATCATTATTTTGCTTGTTCAATAAGTGTTTGCTTAAGCTGCAATTAAGAGTTAAAGTTTTCAATCAGTTCATTAATTGATAATATTTTTTTTGTTGCTCTTGTAAACTGCATTTTCTTGTGTGTACAATTTTTTTTATTGCAGTACTGATTCATTTGCAATCATTCTTGTGTAAATATTGCACTGCCATTAATTTTTTCTTTCAGAATTTTTTTATGTAGAGTTGTGTTGTGCAGTAAATTTTGATTAGTAATTGTTATTTGTAATATTGCTACAGTTATCTCAGTGCAATATTCTGTGATTTCAGTTTTATATTTCTTGTTCTGTGCATATTTTATTTTTTGTGTCATTTTACTTTTTAGTGAATTGCTTTCCTAGTTTGTTTTAATTTTGCTCAAGATTTATTGATTCCATTTTATCATTTTTTTGCTTGATTTATCATTTATTGTTGAATTTCTTTATTGAACTGAGAGAAAAGGGACAACTCCTTTGCCTTTAATTCAATTTAAAGTAAATTTGAGTAAATTTGACTTGAGTAAAGCACAATTTTTCTTGATTTTCGAAGTGTTGCTTATCCAGTTAAGTATTTTTTTTTATGAGTTTTCCTTGCTTACAGTGTGACTTGTTATTTTTCTTTACTTATGCAGAATAGTTAAGCATTTTTTTCCCATTTAAGCTTATTGTGTCATTCTCTCTATTTTTCTTGCCTTTATGTTCTTGAGTAAGTTCCCTGAAAAGATGTCCCAGTCACTTTTGCTTGCTTACTCAGTGTATCATGCCAGTCAAAGTCAATATGAATCAGTCCACATTATCAATATCCCCTTACTGACTGAAAGACAATACCTAGCTAGACAATATGTCCGTTCTCACAGCTTGTATCTGAGATTTGTTGAAGTGCTAAGGAATGTAAAGTTCAGATTAACTTCCTATAGATTCATGCGGTCAGGCACTAGTAATATTGTCACTCCTGTCTGGAATCCAGCCACAATATCATACCTGGAGTTTACCTGGAGAGAGTTCCGGGGGTCAACGCCCCCGCGGCCCGGTCTGTGACCAGGCCTCCTGGTGGATCAGAGCCTGATCAACCAGGCTGTTGCTGCTGGCTGCACGCAAACCAACGTACGAGCCACAGCCCGGCTGATCAGGAACTGACTTTAGGTGCTTGTCCGTGGGCCAGCTTGAAGACGCCAGGGGTCCTGTTTGGTAATCCCCCTTTATGTGTGCTGGGAGGGAGCGAACAGTCTCAGGCCCCTGACACTATTGTATGGTCTCTTAACGTGGGTAGTGACACCCCTGCTTTTCATTGAGGGGATGGTGCATCGTCTGCCAAGTCTTTTGCTTTCATAGTGAGTGATTTTCCCCTGTGCAAGTTCGGTAACTAGTCCCTCTAGGATTTTCCAGGTGTATATGATCAAAGTATCTCTCCCTCCTTTCGTTCCAGGGAATACAGGTTTAGGGAAACCCCAAACGCTCCCAGTAATTGAGGTGTTTTAAACTCCTTATGCGCGCCGTGAAAGTTCTCTGTACATTTTTCTAGGTCGGCAATTTCACCTGCCTTGAAAGGTGTGTTAGTGTGGGAGGCAATATTCCAGCCTAGATAGAACAAGTGACCTGAAGAGTGTCATAATGGGCTTGGCCTCCCTAGTTTTGAAGGTTCTCATTATCCATCCTGTCATTTTTCTAGCAGATGCGATTGATACAATGTTATGGTCCTTGAAGGCGAGATCCTCCGACATGATCACTCCCAGGTCCCTTTTACGTTGGTGTTTCGCTCTATCTTGTGGCCAGAATTTGTTTTGTACTCTGATGAAGATTTAATTTCCTCATGTTTCCTATTGAGTAATTGAAATTTTTCATCTTGAACTTCATATTGTTTTTTTGCAACCCC